>OZ007580.1:1788689-1966189 GCA_963931925.1 Onchidella celtica | reverse complement strand
AAAGTTTTCAATGACTTCTTACAAAATTTATATTGTCTTTGATTCTAAGACTTTAAAACTCGTAAAAGTCATTAATTGTTTACAAATTTTAGGTATTATGTCTCACACTGTGTTGTTGGGTTTATAACTGTCTGTCTGTTGCGCAACTCATGAGTGAAAGAGGTGTGAATGCCTTGACAGGTGTGTGAAGTGTGACTGTTTCCAGGTAAATAAACGACAAGAACTGACAAAAAAAAACCCATTGAATCTGAAATACACATGCAAAAAAAAAAAATTTAAAAATTAAAAAGATCTTTTTATGGAAGCAATGGACAAGAGGATGTTTCATAACTTTTGCTGATTGTAAATGGTGTATTAATTTTGTTTCATTTTTTACAAAGTTTTATTGAGCATGAGTTTTACCCGGAAGGGTCTGGTATAGGTGGGGAGTTTGTCCATTTAGATGGGGAGTTTTTGTCTGGTATAATTAGTAGGTAGTAGTAGTAGGGTTTTTATCCAGTGGGGATTTTGTCCTGCACCCATTAAGACAGGACAGAGAAATCAGCAAGCAGAATAAAAAATAGACCATTTGTGCATGTCAACTTTTGTTTTACATTTATGTTTTTCAAAGGAGACTCTGATGTTAAGTGCAGTTAATGCTGAGTGCAGCACCTTAGCCAATTTTGTGGTTAAAACAGATGAATGACACATTCTGCTGGAACCAGCTAATATTTTCAACCAATGAGTTGATCATTATTTATTAGTTTTTAAAATAACATGCAGGTCCAGGGAAAGTGACTGACTTTCTGATGTAACCTGTCTTGAATCAGAATGAGCATAGACTAACCAGAATGACTTGAACAAAAGTTGAAGAGTCATTGCTCTAATTATGATTTCAGAATCAAGAGGCAGCACTTAAGAAAAAATTACATAATTTCACGCAAGAACTGCAGGTTATTGGGACCGTTGCAGGCTTCAGGCATTTTACATGCTGTATGAGAGGAAGGGAAGAACTGGTCATCAATGTCAACAATACCCTGAACGTAAGTGCAAGCAAAAAAAAAAAAAAAAGAGTGAAAAGTAATCTATAGCTTGCTCACAATAGATTTGTAGACTCAAGTCCTGTACAGCACTCCCTTTTTTCAAAAATCTTTTTTCATTCTCAGATGAGAACCGCCTCCCCCATCCACCCCCTACAGACACACATCACTGGGCTTTCCCTCACTACCCATCCCATTCTACCTTTTTATATCATTACCTAACTCATCTCAATGTGTATTTATTGTTCACCTTTGCTATTCCATGCTCTGAGCAGCCTCTGTGGTTTGCATTGCCTCAGTGTGTGTACTAATATGCTTGTACTATTGCACTAGCTTAGTTGTATGACCGATTCCACTTATAGCCAATAACAGAAGTAGTGACGACATGAAATATTTTCGGCCTTCCCCAAAGTTTTTGTGTATACGTACTTGATAAACTGCATATTTTTCAGGGAAGTGGTTTACAAGCCAGTGCCCCGTCATCAAGGAGAGGGTCCATTGTTTGTGGTGACAGTTTCAAAGTAAGTGCAAGCTTAACCCACACCCTGCGCGACCTTACTCACGGAGAATCTTATCTGGGTCACACTGACCCTTGCCGATGTACGATGACTACACTACCTCTGTCCATGTCGTTCGGTTTGTATTTGATTGGTATGAAAACATTCGCTGAGTATGCCTTACCACGCTTGATAATGAATTAACTAGCAAAGCCTTTGTCTGTAAGTCTCTAACCAGTGATCTGACTTATGATACTAAACTGACAACTGTAGTTTTCGTGAGAACAAAGCATGATAACTGGCCACGCCGCGCCCCCAAACCCTAAACAAGTGGTTTCATCCTAATTGACACACACTAATGAGCCAATGTGGGCATTTGAAGCAAAGATCTTCAGAGCTTGTTTCTGATTGGTTCTTAGATAGATAACTCTAGATGATGGTCAGCTTGTGAGAAAATGAGATAATATTGCAAATTTGTTGAGCAAAAGTTCACATGTCGATGTTACATCGTTTGATAGTGTGGGGAGAACCTTTGAAAGCTTAGTCTGGTGATTCCGACCGGACCAGTGGTTCACTGTTTAACATATCCTTGTCGCAATGCCTTTGATTTAGAAGAGATACAGTGAGCAATAAGACGGTAGTTACGTCTCAAAGAGGTCAATGACTCGACGCGTGAAAATACGGCCTGCGTGCTGCCTGGTCAGCTTGACCATGCCGTATTGGTACACCCGTGCTGAGTGAATGCATAGAAAGTCAATGCCATATTGGTAAGCCCATCGCAGGGTGAGGGTTAAAAATGTAGGTAATCTGTAACTTATTTCTCAGCAAGGACAGGTATCTTGAGTCAAAATAGGTGACTATTCTACAACTTTCACTGTCACTGATCCCATAACCCGCCGGGGTCGTAGGGGCGCTGCAATGACGAACGCTGCATCAGCTGGCTCCATTTGTGGCGGTTGTGGGCGAGTGTCTGGGTTGTAGGAAAGCTGATCCTGGTCCATTCAACGATTTTGTCTACCTCTTTCTTCCTCGGTCTGCCTCTTTTACAATAAAAAGTTTTTATTTCATCCTTTGCTCATTTGAACGTTCTGGATCCCCTAATTCCTACTGAGTTGTGGGGGCACTGCACTAGCGAGCGTTGCACCAACTGCCTCCATCTCTGGTGGTCTTGGGCAAGGACCTGGGTTGTAACAATGTTCATTTGAATGTCCATTTGTGGTAAAAAAAAAAAAAAATTGTGTGCCAAAGAAATTTCAAATGATTTTTTACTTTCAACTCCATTCAAAAATTCTTCACCAAAGCTAGCAATGGCAGATGTGATTATATCACCTTTCGCATTGTCTGTCAAAAAACTTGAAAACTCCATCAGTAAATCTCAAAGCGTGTTTATCACACCAGTTTTAGGAAAAATGAAAAGGACTGTTTGCAATGATGGGCTGTCCCCAAAAGTTTGTAACGTTTTTACTTGTACATGGTAAACTGCATCTTTTTTCAGGGAATTGGTTTTCCAGCCAGTGGACCATCATCGAGGAGACAGTCTCTTTGTGACAGTTTGAACTCGGCTCGCTTACCTTATGACAAGTATGAGTTCTTTTTTTTTGTAGTTGGGTCCAGTGAAATATGAACAAATTTAATACATTAAGATTGTAGATAATACTCCACGTTCTGTTCATTGTTGGTAGAAAATGAACTTTAAATACCACATGTGTGTATTCTGCAAGGAATTATATTGTGACAGTAAATTCTTTTAGTTTATGCATCAAACCTGTGTTTACTGACGTGTCCTACTTTGGGGTCTGCAATATGGTTCAGACAGTTTTTTCTTTATTGCTCTGATATATAAATCCAGTTTGCACAATATTGTTTTTTTGCAACTTTGTTGTGGTTTCTGTTGTTTTTCAAGTGAAATTGAGACTGAGGAAAGATACAACAAAATACACCAGGCAAATGTATTATCTCTCAACTCTAATGGTGAACTTTGATGGGCTGTATTTTGAAAATATCATCTTTGCAGGGGCTCCCTCATCTTGTCCCACAATACACAAGTTGGTTTGAGTGGGTTGAGAGAGAAAGGGGTTGGACTACCTCCTGCATCCCCAGCTGAAGAAGAAGACACCCAGGTAAGAAGCTGTTGTAGTATATACTGTATTTTATATTTTTACACTGGATATTGGATGCAATGTTAACGTGTCATTTCTTCATAGCAAAGTCTCTTACTTACATTTGATAGACACAACATATGTTAAAGTCATGAGGATCCTTCTGAAACATTAGCATGCAGTTTTGAAGTAAAACTTTGATAATTGAGATAATCTTTAGATATTTTGTAACATGCACTGAAAGCTACAAGAGTTACAACACTGTTAAGTCATCTGCAACGTTAAATGGGCCCAAACTACATTTATTGTAAATTTTGTTCACTTTTTATTTATTTTATATAAAAAAAAACTTTTTTTTTGGGTATTGAGCCATTGTAGTAGATATTTTTCTTGTTGAATTGAGTAGATTTATTTGTTGTGGTTTTGAACCTGTTTAGTCGATGTTACAACCATCATGTGGGTAATTTTATTTTTAGTATTTTTATTTATTTTCAATTTTGGGGAGTCTGGACTGTATACCCTTATGTTTGATTTCCTTAGGATGAAGATGAGACCCTATTTCTTATTGCTGGCTATGCTCGATATTCCTGCCCATATGTGTGGGTGCGATCAAACCATGAACGCCTTCTTAAGTTATCAGGTGCCAAGGACAGTGATAAGGACAGTCCACTCAGACTGAGATCCACCCATCGATGGAAAGATTCAGGTACCAGCATTGGCTGGCTATCTTCTTATTGGTTGCTGGGTTGCATTACACCAGTGCACATCCCTGATCAAAACATTTGGCCTGTGTCAAATGCGTTGTGCTTTGGGGTTATAAATGCCAGATTTTTCAGGAGTTAGCAACTACAGAAGATTGTTATTATTTTTAAATGTAAATGTGGATGGCTGAGCAAAATTACATTTGTGTAGCTGCCCGACAAAATGAGTCACTTCATGCATTTTGGTGGTATGGAGATATTGGTATCACCAGACAGCTTATTCAAAGCCCTTTCATGTTTGGTAAAAAAAATATTTGCTGTAATTTAATTCTAAAGCAGAGAAGGTATGGTCTCTCAAAGACAGGAAGTGACACTACCACAGTCTTGAAAAAAATGCTTTGAAAGTTTCAGCTTTTAGTCAAAATTATTGATGGTTATTGGATTCAGAGTCAATTTTGAGGCATTTACCCTTCTCAAACAGGATCATCATTTGGAAAAGGAATTGTAAAGAGGTTAAACTTTTCAGAAATACAGAAAATGCAAAAATGATAAAATTGATGCCTTTCTAAGAGGAAGGCCGCGCGGAACGTGGAGAAGAGCCAGAGAAAATGATGTGCAACGAAGCGGAAAGACTTGGAATAATGTAAAGAGGCTGGCCCATGATAGAGAGGGATGGAAAGTGTTTGTTGGTGGCCTATACCCTGATCCAGGGTGAGAAAGGCAATGATGATGATGAGGTAGTGCCGAAATGTGTCTGATTTTGTCGGGTGGCTACACATGTGGTTCTTTACTTATCTGAAAACCTCTGCCATTAATTATGAGGGTTTGTTTTTGAGATACAGATCAAGAACATCTGAGTAATAGAATCCTGGGCACAGTGAATAATCCATGGGCATCCAGGTCATAGTATCTGTTTGCCGTCATTTATAAAATTTGAAGCAGTTTTGGTTCGAACTCATTTTTCCATCTTTATTGTGAAATAATTGAAAATGTGGTTGCAGTTTAAAAAATCAGCAAAGAATTGAAAATTAGGTCAGATGCTCAAACAAAAAACTTGCTATGGTGGAGGATTAACCCAAATTAGATGTATGTGATTCACTCATTGGATTCTAATGGAGAATTTGACTGTCATCAGTAGGTATGTTGGAAAATGAAAAGTATTTTTTCTACAGAACTACTAAAGAACAGTATGGCACTTCTGTGACCTGCAAATTTAGAATCTATATATATATTTCTGTGCACAAAAATATAGTTTCATTGGAGTTAGGTATTAATAAGTATTTTACAGGGCAAAATCAAACATTGCCCCATCACTATTCACAGAGCAGAATGTAAATGTAGGGGAACTGTGCAAATGTTTTTGGATCTTAAAGAGTTAGTGGAAACTTTTATTGAGTTTTAGTTGTGTCCAAAAATTGTTAATTTAATTTGAATTGCAACCAACATCATTATCACTGTCAATGAAGTTTTGTTTTAGTGTCCTTTGACTTTAAAATCTGTTATGGATCTTATAAATGACCATTCCAGGAACATTGTTTTTTTGAGTTGATTTTATTTGTTTTTTCAGATGTCCATATCATTGACATAATAGCGGAGGTGGTGAGGCTTTGCACATATCCCGCTCCACGCAATCCATTCGAAGTTGATTTGGAATACTTTCATTCCCTGAATCAGCCTGATCAGTTCCTGGCCTCAGCTGCTATGATGGCTTACCTGCAGAAAATTGTCATAGTCTCCTCTGCTTCCAAATCTTACAGTGCCAAAGGTAAAGTTATGTTATATCATAGGCAAAACAGGGTATTATTTGTTCACAGCTTGGTGTGAAAGTACAGTGGAGCCCAAGTAAACCGAACTTTGGTAAATCGAGTTTCTGTTAAATAGAGGTGATTTTGAAATGAGGTTTTTTTCCCTTCTTTATCTCTATTAAAAATTTACTGCTATTTCGAGTTCGAACTGCCCCAGTTCTGATAAATAGAGTTGATGGAGGGCTCTCATCTCAATCAACTCAGTGTGAGTCAATGTAACTTCTGATTTCCAGCCCCGTAGCCGTGAAAACCAGTTTCCACAAACACGCTGACACAGGCCTGTTCAACAACTCCACGCTCCCCAGCCATCGGGGGGGAGAGTAGAGGTGCCGAAAATGATGCAATGGGTAGGCTGCAGAGCCTTCCTCTTACGTGTCTGTCCCGACCAAGCGAGAAACATGCGGCGGAGGGTGGCAGTGGTACGGGTCGGGGTCCCTGCACGCAGCGTGATTATCCCCCAGTGACCAATGATTGATATCAGCCAACAATACAGTACGCGAGACGGTGCTCGCATTTTTAATTTATGGCCAGTGAATTAATCGATTGCTGACGTAACCACAACAGGTAGATCTACCGCCAGGACACGGTGGAGAACATAAATTACACACAGTTGAGCCGTGTGGTGTGCCCACCTTGCCCACATAAAGCCATTCTAATACACACTTGTGTAATGCTCGCTAAGCATCACAATCATGACTTTATTCAAAAGTAAAATGTTATGGTAAGGCCCTGGAGGAACAAAGACCTCACTTTCACGAGGTTCTTAGCACCTCAGTACTGCAAATACGTGGCTGCAGTGTTTACACATTCACCACACTATACTCGATTTTGGGGGGGGGGGGGGGGGTGAGTACGGCATTGTTACACTGCGTAATACATGTAGTAATTCCACGCCACTGATAGCAAGGTGGGATAACGCAGAAGGCCTACAGTCTCGCATTTGAACATCGTACACGGGAGAATGTCTTTATCGATTGATGACATCACACACAATACATGCGGCCAAGATAAAGACAGTTTGCTGACCAGCAACTGCCAGTAGTGCCAGGTCTAGGCCATTCGATGTTGCTTTTTTTTGTTTTACCGCTACGGTAGGGTCACTTCTAAAGAAAAAAATAATCGAAAGATCTCATGAGACATGACTCATACAGGTTCCTTTGCGTTTTGTGTGGGGGGGGGGGGGGGACAAGACGAAGGGATATAATTACACGTATGGTATGGGGCAGACTGCAAAATAATGGTTATTTCTCTGCCCAAAGGTAAACCGAACTTTCGTAAATCGAAGTATAATCCATTTCCCCGAGACTTCGAATTATGCGGGCTCCACTGTATTAGAATTTTCTTGACAGCTGTAAACTCATACAAAATTTCAAATAATTTAAAAAGCGCAGTCATGTTAGTTTATACAGGAATTTTCCATGAACAGAAATCGCAGAACTATTGGAAGTGGGAAGAAATTGCAAGAATTTTGGATTGGATTAAATTTTATGAAATTAATTGAATTAGATGTGGTAGAAATGAATTCATTTCATTTATTTTCAATTTGCAAGTTTGACAGCTTCCTTCAGATTGTCAAAAGCTTTTTTCAAAATATCTATTTGATCGGCAGTTTGGAACAAAAAGAAGAATGAGAAACTAAACCATATCCAAATATTTATATATATGTCACTCTATTTTCTCCACAGTGTTTGAAGATCTCCAGCGTGTTTCCAAACTCCATTTCACAAATCTCAGAGATTTAGCTCAGAAATCAAACATTCCCATTTTACAACAGCAGCAGCAGCAGCACCAACAACAGCGGCAGAATCAGAAGCAAAGCAGACATTCCGGCTCTCGTTCAGCCCAGTACCCCAAAGTTCAGGCCCCTGCCACTGCTGGGAGCCCCATCATGCAGCCAGCCATGTCTGTGTATCCAACCACCCCAGTCAACCCAACAGGGGCCGTCTATGGTCAGGGAGCTAGCGGAGCCTTTCCAGGAGGCTTTAACAGGACACCAGCTCCCTCTTTGTTTTAACATAGTAACATACAGTTGTCTCACTGAAATTCCATAGTTTTTGTCATTCCATAGGTTTTGTTAGCAAATACATTTGTCGAACCCTTTTCATATTCATGTACATTGACCAATTTTTGATATTAATAACAGCTAAAAAAAATTCCACTTGCGTCCAATGAATTTGCAATGTCAGGCGACCAACAAAGTTTAAACTATTGTTCCACTTCATTAATAGTTAAAGTTTAAATTTTGGTTAGAAATATGCTTAATTCTTTACTTGACAAACGGAGTTTGCTCATAGAATTTCCTTGCAAATTAAATCAAAAGTAGACTGAGGGTAAAAGACATAATGCACATTCAAGTTGCTTCATCTTTGTGTTCATATTGTATGTATTAGTTTCAATGGATCTTTGATTGCTGTAAATACACAGCACGACTATACACAATAGTTACAGGAAATGGTCTCAGCAACTGGGCTGTGATCCAGGAGAGTGGGAATATGCTTCAAATTGTCGTTCCCAGCCTTGACGTCGCATTGCCAGTTTTGGCAGTGTGGCATTTCTTGAGGTCACGTGGTTTGACAGTTTAGTGTGGCTGCCAATGACCGTTTCATTTTGTCCTTTGCTGTGCTTGCCAGTAACAGCTACTGCACTTAGCCTTGTTGTGCTTTATTTTGGCATTATTTGTTCTTTAATTTAATGCTTCTTACTTGTCATGACTCAGTTGCTGCTGGATAGAATTTTATTTGTAATGATGAACTATGAAGTGGACATTAGAAATGTCTTGGACTCAAAGAATATGAAATAGTTCAGTTGCTCCAGTATGTGAGTTCTTGTATAGTTTTATGTCTTTTATATTTATCTTTTTTAGTATCGTCTCCTGTATTCTTTCTCTTAAATGATCTACTTGTCAAGACAAAGTTGATGATGAAATTTTAATACATGTACAAAAATGTTCTTTTTCTTTTTAGAGTTTTCTTGAAAAAAAAAAAAAAGGAAATCTGAGGCCGTTTTTTCACACAATACTTTAGAGAGATAAGTCAGAAATGTGAAGATCGCAGCCAATGGAACACCTTTGTGTCCTCACGCGCGAAGGCAAACTTTGAAAACGGAGACGCCCGCAGGTGACAGGTGACTTTAGAAAAAGAAAGATACGTTTTAGACTGAAGACATTTATGAGCAGCAAAGATTTAGTGAAATTGATAGAAAATGCAGAGTTTTATGTTATTGTAAAGAAGTGTGTGAAACATATCAGTTCTGATACTCATTCTTCTGATCTACATGATTTGTGTGATTCTGTTTAACTTCAGAGTAATGTTGCAGAGATTAGGAGCTTATTGGAGTTATCTAAAATCTTTGAATTTTCTCTGTTCTCTGCTGATCGACTAACTGACTTATTCCATGAAGATTTCCATTGACACTTTTGTCTTCAAAAGCAACAAAACAAAATGAGGCAGCAGTAATTTGTCTTTAGATTTTATTAATTGTGTAAATGATTTTAATGGAGTGTTTTTGTGTATGTTAGTATAATTTCTCAACATGTGGAAAGCGTTCCTTACTGGTTTAGAAATTTGTTTTGTACAATTTTCAGAAATTCCTTCTTTTTGTTTGCAAATATCGCTTAACTGGAATATTGAGGTTATACAACTTTGAACTGTTTCTGGGAAACAAAATACACTGACACTCAATGTAATGTAAACTGTCTGATACTGAAATGTAGTACTGACACTAACGAGAATTCTTTATTTCTTACTGACTTATTAGCTAAAGTCTCTTCAGAAATGTGTGCTCCTCTTCCCGAAGTTGTAGCCTACCTTTGCAGCCTTTTGACTGAATGTATTGAAAGGTGATAATCAGCCTGTTGGTCTCCATGGCTGTAATAAAGTAATATCATTTGCCCATTGAAAACTGATTTTATTTTGTATTTTGCTGCTTTAGTTTATGTTTAAAAAAATCCTTAAAATTTTTAGCATAGAAATTTAATAATGTTACAAACATAAAGTCACCATTTCCATTCAAGAAGTGCACATTTCAGCTCAGGGACAAGAAAACTGTACTTGCATGGGAATTTCATTACACTGTACTTAAAAAGGACCATAGTTGACATTTTCTGCATCAAATTAGTAATGCTGGATATGGAAGTAACATGAACTAGTAATGGTGCATTTACTGTAAAATTGAAAGTTTACGACATATAGTTAAAAAAGCCAAATAAATTTGTCACATTGAAACATTCATGTTACTCGTAGATTTCCTGATCAGAAAATCTTAAGGTCATGGAAAATCTCAGATGGCAGACAAAATGTTACCGCAGTACAACAGACAGTTTTTGACTGAGGGCAGAAGTTTCTGAATGCACCTCAAATTATTTCTGCTGTGATGGAAAGATGAAGGCATTTTGTACACAAGATTTTGATGTGAAGAGTTGAATATGTTTTTTTCATTCCTCAGCAAATTTAATTCATTCCATGTACATTGTACACGTACGTCTCCTTCGTATTTTACAAATTTATTGATAAATTCATCTTTTGTAAGAGATCAGTATTGCTTACAATCCTTGGAGCATAATATTTTACCTCATATACACTTTCTACCAAATAGTGATAAGGTACAATGTTTTTAATACTAATAGGACTGACGTACATGTAAATATAATAAATTAATGTCTTTAAGAAAGGAAACTTTGATTTTTCCACTTGCCATAAAATCCTGTTTATGAACTAATATGTACTGTTATCTGTTTGTGAACTAACATGTACTGTTGTCTGTTTATGAACTGACATGTATTGTTTGTCTGTTTGTGAACTAACATATACTGATGTCTGTTTGTGAACTAACATGTACTGATGTCTGTTTGTGAACTAACATGTACTGTTGTCTGTTTATGAACTGACATGCATTGTTTGTCTGTTTGTGAACTAACATACTGTTGTCTGTTTATGAAGTGATGCATGACATGTATTGTTTGTCTATTTGTTAACTAACATGTACTGTTGTCTGTTTATGAACTAGCATATACTGTTGTCTGTTTGTTCATTAACATGTACTGTTGTCTGTTTGTGGATTAACATGTACTGTTGTCTGTTTGTGAACTAACATGTACTGTTGTCTGTTTGTGAACTAACATGTACTGTTGTCTGTTTGTGAACTAACATGTATTGTTTGTCTTTGTGAACTAACATGTACTGTTGACTGTTTATATAAATTAACATGTACTGTTGTCTGTTTGTCAAACTCATGGGGTTGTTTTCCTCTTTCTTGTAATATTTGTGTTGTAGTTTTGCACAATTATAGAAAGTGGTGAAACCAAATTCCAAGTTGTTCCCTGTTATTACAGCTTTAATTAATGATTACACAATGTGAAAATATTATTGGGTTAATCCATCTCAGACTAGCTGTGGACACAGTTGAATTAATGGCAAGCCAGGTGAAGGTCCACTTTGAGTGGACTTGCCTTTATCTGAGATTTTGATGAGGAACAACTTGGCATGACCGGCATGGTGAAAAGACAATCCTCATGACTTTTTCAAGAAAGGCTCCAAATGTTGTAAAGTCAAAATTGGGCAAAAAGAAAAAGTTGTATGTAGCGAAGTCCTGCATGAGAAAGTCCTGTTGAAATCTTTTATTGTTCGATTTTTTCACTTGAAGAAGGCAAATGCCGAACATTTGTGTATTTTCTGTCTTCTCTTTAGTTTGCTTTGTATCGTTTGGGTTTTATTTCTCGCGCAGGACTTTTTCTTTTTGCCTAAGTTTGACTTTACTTATAGCCCTGCTGCGACCCCACAGTTTTCCTGTGGTTTTAATGATATTCCAAATGTTGTACTGAAAGATTGCAGCACACACACCAAAAATGAGAACAATAAGGTAGCCAAAAGGTACTGTTGTCATGAGCAATAGCATTGTACACTGTAGCAACATTGTAGCACTGTAGACATAGCTTGGCTATTGCAACATCTTCATCCATTCATTGCATCTGCTTCAAATCATAGCAAAACATTGATGTAAGCAGCAGTAGCTATTGTGAATTGTTGAAGTTTGCTTTGATTTTGTTCTGTGTCTCTGACTCATCATCATGGAATATCATCAGTAATATTGTGATTAGTGAAATAAAAAATCCAGAGTGTAAATTTTGTTGGTGGCATTTAAGAACGCAAGGTAAAGGAATAAGTTGATGATGTTTCGAAAAGAAACAGCTGAAATATTTGCTTAGTTGTTGACATCTTTTGTATATTTTTGCTTTGCTTTTGCTATCTGTATTATATGTTTGCACCAATTTAGCATCAACAGTTAAATCTTATTTTTGAAATTACGTGTATCCTAAAATAAATGGCTAAGTCATTTTTCACCTTTTCGTTAAACTTGAAAAGATCATTTGATTTGGACATTTAACACAATGGCCTCGGTTTTTCTTTCTGAAATCTTATAGTTATTATAGATTTGTTACATAAAAATGTACATATTATAGGTCATGGAAGTACTCAGCCTGTAGCACATGATATATTCATTTCAGCTCAATTTGCCACTACAGCCAGCTAGGCATTTATTTTGTGAGCATGGCATGTTGTTGTTAGCTGCTCACATTATACTCAGATGGATGATGGTACTGGCTGATGTGTATGGCAGCACAATTACCCTTTATCATGTAGTGTTTTTACTTACTTATGTGAAATATGTGTGGCTCTATAAAATTCACTTTCATTACATGAGTTGCACTGAACTTGACACACTGAACGAGGAGGAAAAATATTCTGTAGTTTCTGCTTTACACTTTACGTCTAAAATGAATGTTAGAATACGATTTGGTAAAAGTTTACAGCACATGATCGATCATATGTATAATTTTATTCCACTACATTAACTTTTGTTGCTGTTTAGGTCAGATTAACTGTTCGGTGTTGTTAACTTCAGCTGAGAGTCTCAGTACTATAGGAAAAACTGAGTCACAACTCAGGCAGCTTCATCCGAACCAGAAAATGATGGTTTTACATTTTCATGTTTATTAATCAGAAGTTAAGACGTGATTACATTTTTCATGTCTATTGTGTTTGGTTTCACAGATGTGATGTAAGGTAGAGGCTGTTGGATGGTGGATCTGGGGAGCTCAGGGTGGTCATCTTTTTGTCCTAGTGAAGAAATGGTCCAAATCTGATGAAACATGTCCTAAATTATAACCAGAGACGTAGCGTTCTCACACTTTAAAGGCTTTACACCTATTTTGCATTCTCAGACTCGGATGCTTTTTCTTGTATTTAATTTTCATGCTTTTTTTATGTCGGACAAATCGAAAAAATATTTTATGAATTTCACTGACCAATCAGAGCTTTGCATTTGTTTTTTTTTAAAGAAATATCATTATCAACATATTCTGTTTCAACATATTAATTTTGAACATGCGACATTTGTATTTGGTGATCAAAATGAGTATTTTTCTTGTATTTGTATGTTTTGGTTTGTCCTTTGTAAACCCCTCCCATTCTGTTATAACACACAATTGCTTTGCCTTTGGAATCTCACTTGGATCTTGTGGGAGCACAAATAAAAAAATACAAACATAAATTTGTAGAAAATCATTGTGGATGTTTCAGTCTGTTAGTGTTACAGTTACGTGGCATGTGTATTGTTTTCTTCCTGTGTAGACAAAATATCACAGATCATCTCGATGTTTGAACTACAGGTATCTTATACTCAGGTTGAAATAAAGACTTGCCAAAGACAAAGAGATTACTGAACTCTAACCATTCCAATCCATCATTAAGAAGTACACTGGAGATTTAAGAATAGTTTTTCCTCTGTCACTTTTTCCTACTATAAATTATAATTCCTCTTAATCTTCTAGGCAGTAAAAAAAAAATTTTTGTCTTTTAAATGAACTAGGTTTTCATTCCATGATAAATCTTTCATTTTCATTTTGTTAAACAATAAAATTTTGCTTCATACACAGAAAACACAACTTGAGATTGAAGCGACAGCTACATGTAGTTGTTTGGGGGGGGGGGGGGGGGGGGGGAGAGTTAGCAGAGTGACATCTGTTCACAATTTGAACCTCAGCTCAACTTCATGTCCTGTTTGTTCGTAACTTGACCTATTTCTACTTCACAGACTAGATCAACTTATGCCAAGCTCATAACTTGACCAATATCATGCTGATTCATTCTACCCAATTAAAAAAAAAAAACAACTAAAAAAAAAACCCATCTGCATTCAATACAAAATTGAAGATGATGAGTTTATCATTAATGAACCCATCTTGGCAAGTGTGACAGGTTTTCTTTTATAAAAGTATATAATTAAGACAACCAAAATACAGTATTTCACAGTCCATAAAGTGCTACAGTCTTTAGGAAGATGAAAACTAACATTTTTCTCACAATCTTTTACAATATTTTGCATTTTGGAGGAATTTGTTTTTAGGAGTCAAAGCCACAGATGCAATTTCATGCTATGACTGCAAGCCTTTTCTACTAATCTGGCAACTTTTTCCATAACTATAAGCATAGTCGGCTGTTTGCATCCAGTCACCGACAAAAAGAAGCCTTTGTCCACCTCTCTGTTGCATTCCTGCACCTGTTCAGTAACAGCAATGCATGGATACAACCTTGGATTATATTTCAAGCGTTCACACACACTGTAATTAGTTAGAATTAAAAGAACTTAAAAAAAGTCAGGTTTTTATCTTTGCACAGGTATTTTATGTTTAAAAAATTCCAATATACAAGTAAGATGCCATGATTAGTATGATCTTAGGACATGAAATAAATTACTGCGACATCCAGAGTGAAATGGACATTTTTGAAGATGAAATTCATATGAAACAATCAAAATGATATACATTGAAGTAATGACTTAGTTAATGACTTTTTACATCTTTTACAGCAAATTCTTGCTCTTCTACATTTTGCCTTGGGAACACATTCTCATTGCCAGGTGACTGCACAGAACTGGCAGTACTTGGATGTTGTAGCCGTCCAAGTTAAGAAAATCAAACAAAATAATGGCTGGGACCAAAATTTACCATTCTATTTGAAAACACCAGCAGGCATACTCGGGATAATCTGTCTATACTGGCAAAAATCAAAATTTGATATTCTGTGCCCCCAACCATTTTGCTTCATTTTCTGACCTTGGATGGCCGAGGCTTATACATATACCAGTTCTGTGCCCTCCCCTCACATGTATCTATTCATACTGGCATTTCACTTAACTGTCATAAACACTTGCTCACAACATCCACGGCTTGTCTTTCAATATTCATTGCAGGTCCCATTATCTCTTATATGCTCTGCAGTAACAAAAAATCATGTACATCTCGGTGCTGTCTGCAGTACAGCTGCACTCCCACTCTGTTAAGAAGACGCTCCTGATGCGCACACGCATTTTCACTTGTTAGAAACAAAAACTTCCACGGTTATTATTTTTATACTATCTCTCTTTCTCTTTAACAGTCAATTAACTTTCTCCTCCCCACATGTGCATGCGAGAGGAACACCCCCCTGCTTGACACATACCAATCTACAGTAAGATGTGACCATACATGTCAGAAATGCAGCTCCGTGTTTGCTTCTGTTTCATGATTTGGTTCCATTCCTGATTCCTAAAATTTTCTATCCTTCCCAAACACACACAAAAAAAAAAAAGGATTTAAAAAAGAACATTAAAAACAAAAAAAAAAGCAAAAGTCCCCATACAATGGTCAAAGTAAAAACACTTTTCAGGCACATAAAAATACTCCAAAATCACTCGTTAAAATATCCTTGCATTTACAAACACTGTTGGCCCTGTGAAATAGCTACAAAGTATCAAAATAATATAGAAACTGACATGATTTAATTACACAAGAAAAAGGAACATGGCATACATTTAGTGTTATACATTAAAAAATTGCATAATGTTGAAAAGTCATATCTGAATGACACACTAGGATTAGGAATTCCACTTCCCTCAGCAAACAATCCTTCGCTATCTTGAATGTCACCTGATCACACTGTACCTACATTCGTTCCTACACCTCTTTGACAATGTTTTATTCGGGGTTTCAAGTGATAACAGATTAACTTCCACGGCTACTGGACAAACTGCTGTATGACAGAACAAACTTTATTCTGTTCAAATCTTCCCACTAATTCCCCCCCCCCCCCCCCCCCCCCGTTTTTCAAACACCCTTTTTCCAGGGCCTTTTCTCATATCTTTAAATTCCAAGGCTTTTCCATGGCCCCCTGGAATTCCGAGGCCCCTATGTACTCGGTGACAGTATTTGAATATATCTGATAGCCCCTTCCCTTTTAATGAAAAAAACAACAACAGGATGAACTATGTAAATTTTGAGTCCTGAAGACCTACAGCCTGGCCTATGAAGGTGCCATATCACTGGCCAGCTCTTCTCCACTTGGCTGGATAGGCTGCATCTGAAAACCTCTCCAAGGTCTCAGTGTATATGGCTACTGTGATATTCTGTATCTTAAATTCAATGGACAAACATTTACCCCCCCCCCCCCCCCCCCCCCCATTTCTGAAGTGCCTTTGTATTGGGGGTGTATTAAGGGTACATTATACCATGCCCTTGACAGTTTTTAAAACTACAGACATGCCATTCTGAAGGTTTAAAGATGGAGGAATTCTCAGCGAAAATTTCCCACAATATAAAATTTCACCATGCTCATCTAATTCAACATCAGTAACCAATGTGGTGGAAGATAGAGGCTTTTTTGTTTGTTGTTGTTCAAGGAGGTCTAAAAGGGTAGAATGCTCCCTCTGGAACTATTCTCTGCTTTGAAGGAACATTTTCACTTCTGCCATAATGTCAGTCATTTGTTACAATGAACATAATCTGTACACATAAATTACTCATTCAATTCTCATTCAATCTACATTTTCCCCAGCCACATGTCCAGTTTCCAAATGGACAATCTTCTTCAATCCACTTGTTATTTAAGTCAGAGACAATTTCATTCATTCCAAGAAATTGTCAGGACAAATTTGACTTTCGAACAGTCAAACAAACAATGTAGCAGGACAACTTTTCATGAGCAAATTTCAAATCATCTAACTAAAGCTTTCAATAGCAGAAAACTTTACATTCATTTATGCAGAAGAAAGTGCTTCATTAGGGTCAGTTGTCAATATTTATAGAATATTGTGTTTATGTTTTGAAAAACCAAAAACTATTTCTCCTGGCAGGCAAGCGACGGTAATTTTACAGCATTATTACTGTCCTATTGAAGTAAACTAAAACTACAATTTAAAAAGAACAAAACAAAAATTAAAAATGATGTGGCCACAATGGACTTCCTTTGTTTCCCTCGATTCATGACAATTGAATATCATTACTGAAGAACTTTCGATGGAAAAAAAAAGACAAACTACGTTTGATTTATTCAGCAAAAAAAAATTAAAAATGAGACACTGAGAGAGAAATTGCCAGTCAAACACATGAAGCAAATAACAACCCAGTCTACTCCATAGACAGTCACCGTCACAAGGAATTTGATCTTTCACTCTCATAGCATTTTTTAATAAGTGAAAGTAAATAAGTAAATACACATCCAGGTATCATACAAGCAGGAAAAAAAATGCAACTTGTTCCTTCGAGACATACACACCGTAGATCTATATCTTTTTTCACTCTGCTGGCTTACATAAAAATGTTCAAGCTCATTCACTTATTTGATCTCTCTCTCCCCACACACACGTACACATTCTGCATTTCCTCCTACAGAATTGCTCCAGTTCACACCCAAACACCCATTCTGTACACTTTTTGATTAGGAATAAGTTGATCATGCTTTATGACTAAAATAGCTAGCTACATCACATCTGAGCATGCAAGCTAAAGCTGTAGGTAAATACATCTAAAACGCTTCTCCATCTACAAATAATCTTCAACTGTAGCAAAATCTCCTGGCTTGCCCTGTGTTGTCATTTCATTTTTACTCCTTTTTTTACTTAGCATTGCTGGAATACTTATTTATTTTCATTTGCATAAGACAAATCAAGTGACATGTAAGGCCCTTCAAACACCATGAAAACCTGTGGGTTAATGGTGCAAATAAATATTACGGAAGGAAATCACTGTCACATTTTTCACACATAACAGAACAAACAATGTTAAATATAAAAGAACATGTTTTTGTTTATCTCTTAGGAAATTCTAACATGAAAGTGTACATTATTGTCCAGGTTTGTTCATTTGCTGCTATTTTAATTGAACGGGAATTTTCAACACAGTTCACAAAACTGAAAAGTTTAACTAATTGATGAAAATAAAGAAAAAAGACATTGTCCATAACTTAGTATACGTAATCTTCAAAAAAAAATAATCAAGGATCTTACTTTTGTTTCCAACACCAGTTCTCATTGGCTGAGTTTGAGCATTTTCTGCAGAGGGATGATGATTTATAATAACTGAGAGAACAAGATTTATAATAACTGAGAGAACAGCCTTCTCAAAGTATGATCTTAAAGATACACTCATTGTTCATAGGTCCACTGAACATCTCTATCAATTTGTATCCAATGTATGATGCACTTGGAAGAACCATTCCATTTTGTAGTGTCCAGTATGCATGCATAAATTGTTGCAATTTCCCTACACAAGAAGATAATCAAAATGTCTTGTGAGACCATTTTACCTCAAACTGGCCATTTCAGGTTCTTGAAAGTATGCAGCAAATTTCCTTCACTTTAACAATATATAAAAATAATAACAATAGCAACAAAAAAAGCCATAATATATACAAAACTGATAAATATCCACTTCTCAAATTCGACAAAAAAAGTATTTTAAAGAAGAATACAAAACTGAAGACAATTAAATTGCATATAAAAAATATCAGAGCTCCCTGTGTTCAATTCTCTCACAACTCCTATGAAATTTCAAATCAAAACTAGAGTCTGAGTGTATTATATTACACTGCTTTCAAAAATTTGTGCACAAACATTTGTTACAAGTGTGTCTCAGTGACATCCTAGTGTCTTTGCAATCTTGACCAAACTCTCATTGGTTCAGAATATCATTTTCAGCACTATCAACCTTCATCAAGTCCCACACCAGAACTACTTACTTGGCTCCACACAGGGTAGCAGCGCAGGATTGTGAAATAATGAATTTTACTTCCATACTCAAGTCAAACCTGATAAGAACCAGCTCTGCTGGGAGAGAATTTAGGGTAGTGTTTTCACATATGGAACACAATACACCCATTTAAAATCACTCCCTTGTTTGTCTCAAGTAATAAATAACATTTCAGTTATCGCCTAATAATCTTGAAGCATCTGTTCTCTAAGGAACTTGTTGCACAGAGCTACAGTTCTGTCTGCACTTTGAAAATAAACCTCAGAAGTTTTTTGAAAGGCTGAAAAATTGTTCAGTTACATGGTAGAAGATTTTGATATTACTACAGAAGAGTTGCAAGACTAAGATAGAAAATTTCATTTCATTGAGCAGAACCATACAGCGAACACTGAAAAACTTGGCATTAACAAATATGACAGTTTTATATGGCAAAGAGAAGGCAGCAGATGAATGCAACAAGCTGTTTGTGATATTACTTTGTTGATGGTGGGCACATGGACAAATTGCTGATTTAAACATTAAGAGAATACTGTCCAGAGAGATTTAAGTCTATTGGAAAAAAAACAAAAAAAAACTGTGGGTCAATGAATTCAAAAAGGTTTCTGTAGAGTTTAAGGAATTGAAGACTCAAAAACACTTTCCAAATTCCTTTCTACAATTCATTTTCAGATACAACTCATCCAAAAACTGATGGGAGTTGGTGATTTTTTACAAAAATAATATTTTTCCCACTGTGGGAAATTAAAAAAATAAATAAAAAAGAAAACCAATTGTGTAACACTTTTAGACTTCTTCAGCTGTGTTCTTTCTTCCCCTGAACAAGCCTGGCTCTATGAAAGGTCCTTTCAGTCAACATATAGATGAAAATGTAGTTGCAGCCTGCCCCCTAAGCAGTTATCTGTCAATACTGAAATGCTCACCTTGCCTTGTCTAAATATCCTTTTCTGAAACTTGCACTTTCAACTTGCAACTCCCAGGATGATTTAACTTTCATGATCTAACCTGGAGACTTCTCATCAGTGAAACAAGGCAAGTAACAGGGAGAGCTAATGTGCTACAAAACTCATGTTCAAATTCTTTCTACTGGAAGTCTTTCCAAACTTCCATGCATGTGAAATAATATGACAGTTTTTGACTTCACCTTGCACCATTTATGCCTTGAGACTACTGTCCCAAATCTCTAGTAATGTTTGTAGTTGTTTGAAAAATCTGTCTTTGGTCTTATCCCAGCCAATCAATTTCTGTAAATTTTCCAGTTGAACATGAACAAAAAAAAAAAAAATCATTGGATGGACATTTGCAGCATCAGAAAAGAAAAAAACAACAACAAACAAAAACAACAATTCAGACTGCACCATGGATCTGCCATGACAAGATCCACACACACAACACCAAACACATTTTGAAAATGTGAATAATAAAAAAAAAAAAGCGCATACAATGTTTGCATACACTACAAGGACAGGGCTAAGCTTTCCATCTCCATGGAAACATAGTGTAATTTACAGTCATGTTGTAATCCAACTAAAGGCACAGTGTGATTATTCAATAGCTTAGATCAGAGCATCTTTATCCTGGAACATAACAGTCTCATGGGTAGATTCCCATCCCAGTCTCTCAATCAAAAACCATGGCCACCAATGTTCTTTTTTCTTTCTTTCTAATGTTGTGACTGTTTCTTTGTTTTTGTAAGGGCGTTCTTCAGTAGTACTGACATATCTCTGAATCCATGGCTCTGTGAAGGGCTAACAACAACTGGCGTATAGATAAATGGTTTAACCTACAATTTTTTTCCAAACCAAATAAATACATACAAATAAATGAGATTAAGTAGGCAGATATTGGAATAGCTCTAGGGAGGTGGATAGGTGGGGGGAGGTGATGAGGAAAAGAAATGAAGAAAATGAGAAATCCTCTATGGCCAATGAGCACAAAAAAGCTCCATGGTTCAGGTGACCCCCTCCCCAGGGTTCAATGTTCTCACTCACAATGAACTGTCAACTCAAATAAAGACAATTTACTTAAAGATACTCAATTTCGTGGAGTTCTAAATCATCTCTTGCTATCCACTGAATACCCATATCAATTTCTTTCACTGGCTATGAATTTGTCATCTATTTAAGATGTGGATACAATCAATTCTGTTTTGCCTGGGCATCATAACATTTGAGTACTACAGACCATGAAATGTTTAGATATTCGGGCTAATTGATCCATTCATCTCCTTGCATCACTGAAATGGTGACGGAGATCAACATTCCTAACTAATGTCAGTGGAGACACTGACTGATCTTTTATGAGGCTGGTTACATTTTGGATAATTAGCCACCCATTGATGTCAAAGAGCCCTTGAAAAACTGAAAGCCAACGGGCCTTATTTAAAATTGTCAGGTCTCTACAGAATTTATGTTCAATTATCAATGAAACAAATTACCCTTCTACAGTGCTCTAATAAGTTTTCAAACACCGAAAAACTATTAAAGATATGAACCTTTAAAACAACAATGGAAACAGTCTATAAACTCTGGCAGTTTGAGAGGAAATGAAAAAAAAAGGAACTGATAAAACTTCACACAAGTGTTGATACTTAAGGATGAACACATGAATGGCACAGCTTTTAGGACAGAGATTGGAAGTGTCTATGAAACTGTGATAAAAATTGCGTTCTAATATATTCTGATCATTTCAGATATGAGGTTAAGTATGCAAATGTCCTGAAACTCAAACCCTTTCATAAGATGTCAAAAATTTCATAAAAATAAAGTGACTCAGAAAAAAAGTGAATATCAAGAGAGTTTAGAAATAATTTATATCGCAAGTCCCTAAAGTGAAGTTTGTGTTTCAGGACAAAAAGAACTATTTGAAAAGCCTAATCCAAATCCTGAACATTGCACTAGATATAAAGGTCGGTTGACTTGTTCAAGAGATGTCTGACAAAAATTTGACTGTTGAAAGCAACTTCTGGCAGGTACTACATGAGTATTGAAACTTACAGTCTCCTTTTCAAAACTAGACTGAGGCTGAACTAACAGTAACACTACAGGACCTTCTGATGACATGAGGACATGCAAATTTAGCCATCATCACCCCTACCCCCTTTCACTGTTTCACACGATGATAAAAAAAAAAGAGGAAATGATTACTTTCCACTGCGAAGAATCAGGTGCACAGAAAACAAAATCTGAAGGCTTAGGCATGTGCTGTGAACTGACAACAGTGGACTGTAGGAAGAATGGCTTAATGAGACAAGATGTGACTTTGTTCCCTTAAAGACATAAAAATTGGCTCCAAGTATTGCCTCAGATGGTGATAGGTGATTCTATTTTTCCTACAGTTCATGGAAGACATGGACAGTTAGTGGAAACACTTTACTCTCTTCACTTTACATGCATCTGAACCATTTTCTTTTTCCTTTTTCATCTCAAGAGAATTAAAATGTATACAAGGAAAAGATGATTCAATGGATGGCCAAATGCATTTTAGATCTGGGATGCTGGTGTAAATCATGACAGGAAACATAAAAGTACATGAGAACAAACATAAAAAAAAGAAGTTATATGTCCAGTCCTTATCAATGGAAAGAAAAACTACAATGCCACTGCCACCATGAATAGTGATGATGACCCCATCAAATAAGATCAAAATAGGGAAGATTTTAAATGCTGATGACAAAAACAAGTCAGAAAAAAGAAAAACTGCCCTGGCCCTGCATTTTCTTGTTCAATGACAAAATTGGTACAAAAATCTCTCAAGCAAAGAAACAAAGATGCCAACCTCAGAATGAAATATTGGTGACGAAACAGAGGAATGAAAGGGTGTAGAATAACTGAGAGAGGCAGAGGAATGAATTAACATTTGCAGTGGGCAAAGAATAAAGATAAAAAAAAGTCAGACCATGATGGATAAAATATTCATGCAGAGGGGATGACAATTCAGTAGATACATACATGGTCTCCCCAGCAAAGCTCCATGTGTGACCCTGAATTGCAAATGACTTGAGCGAATAGAGTTGAGGACAGAACATATAATAAGGACTCCTTATTGAGTTATTGTCATGTTATTAATGACAGTAGATCAAAACATGAGTGTGGAGTTTCTGTTTTTACAAATATCCCAGAGCCTCTGATTCGGACTGGACTGATACCGCACCTTTCACTTTTGATGCAGAAGGGATCCCTTTTATATGGTTTACTTGAATTATGTTTGACTTGAATTCCCAAACAATTTTCTGTGCAAAGTGAAAAACATCATCCGTTCATCAGGCACAAGTCCCAAGTATCATATATCTGTACTCAATATATCACCGGCAGGACTGAATAAAGGGTATTTCTCCGTAGAAACATTTTCGTGGAGTGCAGAAAAACAAATTGTTTACTTTCCCATTGATCATCTATGAATGTGCAACCTTTATTTTTTTAAAGTTATTCCTATTTCAATTTGAGTTCACTACTTACAGTGCTGACACGAGGAGACCTTTGCCTCTGTGATTCCCATTATCACTTGAGCTATGCCTTTGTTTCCCGGCATCCATAAGATGTTTTACATGTATACATTCAAAAGTTGTATCTTAAAATGTCCAAGATTCCAGATTTCTGCATTCCTCTTCCCTTCCAATTTCCCCATAACAAGAAATCCAACTACCTTTGACTTGAGAAAGACACCTTGAAGGGTAGTGTGAAAATTTCTTGCAGGATAGTGTGGACAATTTCTTGCATTGCAGGGTAGTGTGGACAATTTCTTGTACTGAAAACTGAACAGTTCTGCCTGCCGTTCTTCCACTTGCAATATCAACATACACCATTGAATACCATGATACATTTTCTATAGATTTCACACAGTCCTGCATTGCCATAAACTGAATTTTCCCATCTGGATTTCCCATTATGTCATTTATTTGAATACGCAATAATCAGCTGTTGGAACCTGGATAAAACTAGCCTTTAAATTAAGTTTTAATGAGGTTCCAACAGCCGACCCACAACATGTTTCTTTTTTTTTTTTTTTCCAATCAAAATACAGGAATACAATGAAAGAAAACTCTGAAGACCATTAGCAAAGTGGGACCAAACTTCACATGCTTCAAGACACATCAAAAAAGTACATCCTATAATAATTTTGTTGAATTTTGTTTCCTTGCGCAAACTCTTGTTCACAATATGTAATTTCTGCAAAAATTTGGCAAGGACAAACAATTTTTTTTTTACTGAAAACTGCACTGCACAAATGGAAAGTCCACTGACACTGACAATGCATCACATTTCCTCCACCATCGGCTGTGAATGACTGTCCTCCAATATAAATGGCATTTGTTAGCAAAGGGACAAGAAAAAGACAAAAAGAAATCTCTAGTGAACTTTCTGTAATGCTGGGCTTTTAAGCTTATGTAGGAAACCCAAGGGCTCTGGACATACAAACATCTCTTACACCTGAACAAAATTTGCAACATGGACAATTTGATACAGTGTAAAATGTGAAAACTTGGACATGTAACTGCTGCTGCACCTGAAGAAATCTGGATAGCCAACCGTAGCATCAAACCTCTATCAGAAAAAATGTCTTTGACCAATTTGAGTTTGTTTTTCCAGTGAGCTGAGCAACTGTAGTGCTAGTTGTCATGTGAAGTTGGACAAGTGAAAGGCTTGACGAGATACAGTTTTTCTGACTCCTGTTTAAAGATGGGATACTTCTGGTAATGGTGTATAAGATCATCCAAGTTGGTAAATTTTTGCTGGCCAATCTCCAACACACCATCTGTGTTTTTGACCCGGAAATGTTTGTTGCGGCCTGGAGCCTTCAGTGACACGGTGTAATGACCAGCCTGTGAAATAGACAAGGAAAGAAATCCATGTTTGTAGCAGCAATGACTGCAGTAAATATGCCAGTGTATGATCAATAAAATTATTACTCTCATTCCATAATAAATAAATCTCTTATACTATAGAATGAAACAATCAGAATATATAATCTACTGATGTGGTTAGGTAGCAGATCATAATTATATAGTTAGGTCTTGATGTACAGTGGACGAATAATATCAGTGCAAAAAAAAAAAATGCATTAATTTGTTAAAGCAGATTTCATATCAATTCATGAGACTGCTTTTCACTAAGTGAAGAACTTTACAGACTTTTATTACATATGAGGCCCCGTGCAAATTCTCTGTTTTATTTCATTATATAACTTCTAATTCTATGGAAATGAATAAAAAAAGAAATTAAAAAAAAAAAATTAAGTGATTCAGAAAAAGTATTGGGTTCTTTTTTAGTTTTTAAGAAAAAATCTAAAACGCAAACAAAATTTTGCAATCCAGCATTTCTGCTTGCTTCAGTTGGTCGTTAATTCTGATTAAGACCAGTATTGACATTTC
The DNA here is from genome assembly GCA_963931925.1 of Onchidella celtica. NCBI lineage: Eukaryota > Metazoa > Mollusca > Gastropoda > Systellommatophora > Onchidiidae > Onchidella > Onchidella celtica. The sequence goes on along the minus strand of OZ007580.1, from coordinate 1,940,641 downwards.
AGCTTTCTCCATGTAAACAGTGACAGTTTGAATTTGGAGGATGACAAAATTTCTACCAGATTAAGAGAGAGAGGAAAACAGAAATTAAAAAGTAATATATGCTCAAGATTTTCTCTTCCAAATAAAGAAATTTTCTGGCCACAAAATCAAATAAATACAAGAAATAAACGTTTTGTTAATTGGGAGGACATTTGGGCTTCCCAATCTTTCTGCTTCATTTCTCTGGTTATGGAGCTGTAAATTTCTGATCAAATGAATGTGGATTTCTCAATGCTAAACCTTTGACCCTGTCATGAAGACTCATGTAACTGGCACATCACAAATTCAGAGCCCAGATGTGGGTCTGCCATACTTCTCACAGCTGTTTTCATTACAACAGTAAGTGTAACGACATACATTGACACATTAAATGCAAGATTTTGATTACATTATTGTGATTCTGTAAAGGAAACCTGGTGGGATATGGATGGAAAATTCAAAATCTCCGTTTCCCAAAATATATGAATACTAATAGATATAAACTATTCCCTGAGAAGTTTATGGACTGGCATTTTACTGCTTTCTTACAGTTTCTTTCTTATGCTCTTAGTGTCACTCATGTACACTTACATCCCACAGTGAGCTAATAATATAGAGGCATTGGTTTCTTTTAAACTCAAAATAAAAATACAAATAATAATAGCCTGCTCGTTTCCTTATATAGTTCACTATACTTTGGTATTCATTCACCATTTGAGAACAACGTATAAAACTGTAACTAATAGCACCACATAGATTCTGTGAAAACACTCCGTCCTTGCTTGACAAAAACCGGCCTGGCAAAACTTTAAAAAAACCACAAAAACAGCATAAAGGTGTTTAAAACAGCCATTCAGGTCTGAATTGTCATGGTTAGAGCTTGTAATGTACCAATTTAGTTTGCTAAATGTTTAGGCATCTGAAAATTACTGTAAAACTGCAGTGCTTCACAACTGTTTTCACTAATATCTTTTGCCTGTTCTGCATAGGTGAAAACCTGGGCTTCATTTAACATCATTTGCTTAGCACTGGCACTGATGTCATTATGCTTGACAGAAACTTGCATGCTATTATCAAGAAACATTGTGCAGTTTGAGTCAAATTTGCTGACAGGGGTCATATGAAGAAACTAACAATGCTGCAATGAAAATGGTGTTGTTTTTTTTTCCCCAGTATGGCTAAGGTCTTTTCTACTGCCGAAGTAAGTGAAAAGATAAATGGAATCAGGAGTGAGATCTCTCTTATGCATATAGTACAATGACAATCTGACAAACAATACAAATAATCCAATCTTACCGTTGACTCACTGTCCCGAATCAGGAAATCTCCATCCACAGCAAACTTAGTTAAAATGTCTTCACACTGGTTGCGAGATATTTTCCCATAATACCATTCTTTATCGGCCAAGGGACCTGAAACCTGAAACTGTTTTCGGCCTGCGAATGCTAGTGCTGCGATGGAGCTATTGGAGATGGAGGATATGGACTGTGACTGGGACTGAGGATTGGATGATGACGTAGATGTCCCTCTTTCACTACCCTCCTCCCCTGAACTGGTGGCTGGGGTGACGTAATTGGCAGGCACCACCCCTGTTTCTCCTCTGGAGTTGCGCACAGAAAGCCAGTCAGAGTCTGGCTCTGACATGACAACTTCTAGTCTCTCCCCTTTCTCACAACTGAGCTCCCCAGAGTTTTTACCCGTGAAGGGATACAGAGCAAGGACAATGTCCGCTGAGCTGTGTGATGGGGATGACTGGGATTTGGCCTCAGCGGCTGTGAAGTAAAGAAGATTGTTATCCTGGGAATTCCCTCCCCCTGATGAGCTCACCTCCTCCACATAGTTGGATGGAAACCAGCCCACACTACCATCATCTTTCCGACCCCTCCACCAACCATCACTGGATTTTTCTATCACCATGATTCTTTCTCCTTTTGACAAGGAGATTTCATCAGGTCTCTGTGCAGTGTAAAGGTATTTAGCACAAGCTGGCACGCACTGGCCAAGCTGGAAAGTCTCTGTTGCATTGGGATTATTTCCGTTAGTCCGCAACCGATTGGAGGTGTCCCCATTGTTTAATGAGGGACTGGGATACGCTGGTAACTGCCTGCTGCCCTCAGACTTCTTTTTACCTCCATGCTTCTTCAAGATGGTGAACAAGGATGGCTTGGCTTTGGCAATTTTGACAAAGTTGGAAGGCACAAATCCTTCTTTCCCTGTCTCCGGAGAGCGGACTTTCCACCAGTCTTTGGTATCATCCACCAGCACAAGCCTGTCCCCTTTGCGCATGGAGAGCTCCTGAGCGTTCTCGGCTTTGTAGTCATACTTGGCGACCAGCTGCGTTTCTTGCTGGCCCTCCGCCATACTGAGTGCTGGCCTGCAGGGACACAATGATAGAAATATTAAGTTTCATGTGTATGTGTCATCAATGTATGAATTTCTACAATCTCAAAATAAGCATGTGAACCTATTTGTCTACCAGCCTCACACGCAAATCTTTGAACTAATCTAAAGCAAGTCTGATGTTATTTGAGTTTTAATACTACTAAATATTAAATATCACATGAACATTCAATGTCATATTTTATGTCAGTTACAGTTTCATCAATGAGAATTTATAAAATTCTATAATCATCTTAAAAATCATTTTCCTCTATTTTTTTCGCCACTGCTTCAGTCAAAACTGAAATGTCTGCTCTATGAAAAAACTTCAGTGCTCATTACTGTAATGCCAAATTCCTTCTCAGACTTGTTTGTTGACGTTTTGGCTCAAGAAAATATGGTTTAAGGAGATGATCAAAAATCAATAGTTGGTGACTGACAAGGTGGTCTCTCAAAACAGGAGCCTCTTAGGTAGCTGGACAACGGAATAGAAAGGGGCAGGGGGCTGGAATGACAGGGATCAATGCTACTTGCTGACATTCTTGTCTCCCTTTCATCCAGCAACGAACATAAAAAATAATAACAGATTAAGATTCTCAATGACAAGCTCATCAAATGACTTGGATACTAAAATAATATTATTTTATATCCAACTAGGGTAGTCCGAACCAACCATTGTGGTCTCCATCCTAAACTACTGTTTTTTCTCCTAATTCCAGGCAAAACAAACTACAGTCTTAAGTGTTATTGATGTTTTAATTAATTAAAATAAAAACAATGGATAACACATGCCACAAGTCAATGTCTATTCCCATGGATGCCAACAACCCACAAATCAAGTTTTTCACTACTCAAGTTTAGTTTATAATGTCTGAATAGTGTCCAGACTTGCAGGTGTGGGCAACCCTAAAGCAGTTGGTCATCGCTGTGCATTCTTTGCCTTCATCTTCCCCCACTCTTCACCTTTAAAATACCCCAACATTATGGCATTCTGGGTAACCAACAACACATCACATTGAATCATTGATTCCAAAATCCCATGGTGATAATATAGTATATATATACAGATACAAGATAACCACATGAACTAGCTGCTGTATAACACCAAATCAGACTTTGACACACATCTACAGGTTTACATCTAGCCCATTCTGCCCCTACACCAGGACAATCTGACAAACAGTGAAGAACAACAAACAGATCAAGACTAAAAGTCTCAGACACAAGGATTGAAATGAAAGTATTCAGATCTATAAGAATCCAGACTGGTCCAATGACAGGCAACAGGCATAATACATGTATACACATCTTACAAAATGGTTAGCAATTTGACAGTCCCGAATCATTTGAAAAATAAAATTAAAAAAAAAACACACAAAAAAAGACAACCACCACCAAGGGCAGTTCTTTTCATATGATAGAAAAATTCAGTTTTCATGTTTAGGACACAAATAAACACAAACAAATAAACTGCAAAACTTGCAAACGGCTATAATTACAACATGTAAAAAAGACGGTTGACAGACAAGTAAACTGACACTTTTACGGTATGGGATCGGGACCACTCATAATTAAAGTTTGTGTGCTCATTTTGGGCATTTTAACATACTTCATTGATGAAACACCCCCCCCCCCCACCCACCCACCCCTTCGTACAGTTGTTGCCAACTTGTCATTCTTCCACACTATCCTATGACTACATACATGTGTATATGGATTGCTTACGTTAATGAGGATTTCATCTTGAGGTAACGTCCCACTTGTGCCATGGCAATGCCTGTGGCCATAGTAGTTTCTCTTCCAAACGCCCAGTTCAGTTTGTTATTTAACTGGTGTGTTCTGGATATACCCACAAATGCCCAGGGACAGTATGGCCAAGTTTTAACAATCACACTTTATGAATGGAAGCTGCGCACTTGGTAAAGACACATGCAAATACGGTCTACAGAGCTTGCCTCTTACTTCAGAATGACTGATACATGATTCCAAATTCCCAAAGTGAAAGTATAATATATGCAGACAACCACCTGTGCTGATACTGAGAACCAGAGCTAAAACATGACAAATGCCAAAACTGAAACCTTGTACAGAGGGTTTCTCCAACTGACAGTGTATCACAAACTAATGACGACCTTTCTTTGTGGCAGTTATCATCTTGTTCACTATACTTTGTATTACCAGTTCGTAGATTTTCACACATCGCTAACTGAACAAAAGCAAACTTTTCCTTAATTAAACTACCGAAATCAATCTGGTAAGACCACCGAATATAGGATAACAATGATGTGAAATTCTGTTTGGTAATTCTCTGGGTTACTGACTGATGCCAGTACCGTCTAGAGAGAATGACACACACACATGCGCGCGCATACGCACTGTAAGAAAATTATGCCACCCTTTTAATGCCTCGACACAGTTGAAATCTGACAAATGCCAAAAACCCCAATCTTGTTATGGAAAGTTCCATGCAAGCGGGAGTTCATATCGAGGTCTAAGAGACTGCAAGACTGTAAGGGCTGTCTGATGTGGAGGCGGCATGAACTCGCGCCCATTTCTATGCATTCTTAACCCTCGCATGAACTCCCGCGACGTGAAACCCCGCTCGACTGACACAGGATAAACCAATAGTGTATGACATGTAAGTTACTACCGCTTTTTTCTTGACAGTCAATGTTGACTGTGATAGGAAGCGTGGCTCCCCCAACCATCTTGCATGCCCGGAAAAAATGTCCCTGCTCTCTCACTCTATAGCTAACGACACAAAATATTCACTTTCACCCCGATCTTGCCGCTAGTTTCACCATCCCCCCTCAATACTCATTCGTTTGTTCCCTTTTCTGGGTGCGTTTTTCTTCTGGTTTCTTCTATTCATAACTACCCAGCACGGGTGACTCAGTCAAGCCAAATGAAATGTCGTCTTGCATGTCAAGTCGGTCTCTCAACGGTTAAAACAGTGTTATTTGATCTCCAGTGGAACCCGGTGGGACTCATCCAGCCAGCAACTTCACACTCACCAGTATCACAATGATAACACTTTAATCATCTTAACTGTTCCCAAACCGACGGTAAGTGTCCACATCCGATCTCTACCCCGAAACAACAACGATAAAAACCACAATAAAAAACAAAACTAAAAACGAATGAGAAAAGACAACAGAAACAGTTTCACATATGAGTCAGCGAGGAGATGATAAAACTAATCGTGAATTTCCAATGAGGTTTCTGTTCTGCGGTTTGGGGCAACAAACTTGAAATATTTAATGTCTGTTGTTTTCATCCGAAGATTTTTATTTCATAACCGAACAATGTCACAATGGTTTTCGCGCTCTGCCACCGAGACATTTTCAGGGGAGAGTATTTACTTTGAGAACAGGAATGAGGTTAGTTGTCTTACTTCCTCCTGACTGTTTATGTGAACCAATTTTGTTTCGCATTTATGGGGGCGATTCGATGTTTTTTTTTTCTGAGTAAGTGTATATCCGTACAACATGTTGACTGGTGAAGGTTTGCTGAAACAAAACTTGGTATGGTGTTCACGAATTTAAAGTGACAACACATGGAATAGTCAGATGGACCTGGGGGCGTGAGGGTCTAGTCACTTTGTATCAATGGGCGGTAGTCAGATTGATTAATCAGGCGAAAAGGGGTTGGAGTAGCCATTGGTGATCGACGTACACTCAGGTATATTATTAACGCAGATCACGCAATCTCCGTGCAGAAGTCGGATTGTTTTGCTACTAAGCCGATTCATATTTTCAAAAACTATGCAAATTAACAAGGTCAGTAATATAGGTCATTTGTGCTGACTGTGAGTATTCCTGTGCGTGTTCTACGTCATCGAATTGTGTGCGTTGTACGGGTATGCACTGTCCATATCCGTACAACATGTTGTACGGATATGTGCTTACTTTCTCTAAAGGAAGATTTTATGTCTTTTTTTTTGGTGTTTTTTAATATCCGCCGGCAGCTCCGACATTCCAAGTTACCGCATTGAATCAGCTGTTCATATTTTAATGAAATGTTGGCGTTGAATAAATTGGCTAGTTTTATTACAGAACTACACATTCAACAGCTTAATGCGCCATTTGAGACAAGTTCACATTGCTTCAACAAACCATGTGCAAAGTCCCAAAATAAACTTCTTTCGAATGTGGATGAGAAACGTCCACCCAATATGTTGTTTTTGACATGTCTGGCATTTCTTCACATTTCTATTGCGATAATGAATTTACTTAGAATAGAAAAAAAACAACAACCAAAAGTTTAACAATAACCAGATCTTTGTCACGACCACGGCATAATTTTTTCCCCCAAACAATGGAAGAACAAAACATCCGGATCTAGAAATAACAAAAACAACATATTGTAACAAACCAAAGACACTCAAATCCACTCAGCAAAACTTCCTCGCAGAATTAGCTACCAATGCTGTGAGATAAACGGTGCCAAAACGCGAATATCAGCTCCCTCTGCATATAGTTTCTATGCTTTTGATGTTGTGAGCATATTAGGCCCGTAAGAAATGAATAATAAAGTATCAGTTCAAGAGCAGCAACACAGGCGGTGGAGCCAGAAAAGAGATATAAATGACAACACATGAAATATTCCCCACTGGAGTACCAAGTTAATTAAGTAAACCAGGATCTGTGTCCAAGATATTTTTCTTCATAATTTCCTCCCAAAGACAACAGGCGGACACTCGGGCGGCTCGGAAAAGATCACATCACAAGAAACATTGATGAATCACTATGGCTAGCGGAGTATACAATGGTCAGGGCCACAGTCAAAGTCTCGATGTGAAGCTGGAGCAACCCCCAGTTTTGTGTTGGGGAGTTGTCGGTTGGGTGAGTGATGGGACGACAACCCTGACAACTCCTGTGGATTGACAGTAGGGAAACGTCAGCCAAACCGGCATCCAAATCGAATGTAGACTGCGTAAGGGCGTAATTAATGTATCTGTTTATTCCTCTCTTCTGTCCCAACCTTTCAGCCAGCAGCTGTTTGCTGTTTATAAACTTTATTGATCACACTAGATAAATCTCCCCCCCCCCCCCCCCACTCTTTTTTTTTCTTTCATGAGAAAAAAAAATCTGTTCACCCTTTCTTCATTCTTCACTAGACATCAACATCAACGACCCAAGGAGCGGTCCAGCCGGTTTGAATCGGCCGACTAGTAGGCTGGTACGTAAGAGCTCATTGAAACTAAATGTCATGACGTCATCATCCAATTGCCGCAGGTCGGGTCTTACTTTCATACCGTGTTTGCTTTACTATAATTTAAAAAAAAGTATAAAAAATCTGAATTCTGTAAGGCGTTATGGTCACAAAAAAGCTGAATTTATCACGATAGTCAACATCCATAAAGGTATCTTGCAATCTTTGCACCAAACGACCGGTCAGTCTATCTCGTCCCATTCCGCACCGTGCGCCAGCCCCACCCTGGCTCATGCCCTCAGCCCGATTACCGCAACCATTTCAAAAAGTTAAAAAAAAAAAAAAAAAGGAAGAATGGAAGGTATGATGGCCCTGCACTGCCGATACACATGATAGCGGTACAACTTCCTCGTCCGTGCGCACTGTGCAATTTGTTTAGCGTGCATGCACCTGATTCTGCGGCCATTAATGCAGTCTGCGTCAGTCGTAAACAGATGATAACCGCATTAAATGAAAAGCTCCATGATTTCAAACCCATACATAAATTTCACGAGACGGCACCCTGAGGACGATAACGAAAAAGAAGTGTATAAAATTGACAAGTTTTACACTTGATGTTAACGGAGAAGTGGGAAAGGGCGTGTTGCAATATCGTTATGTTTCCTTTTTATTGATATTATACAGTCAGATCTAAAGCTAGAGTAAGAAGTTATCGCTTTTGCCAGCTGCTGCTGTGAGATCCCCCACGTACGTTTTAACCTCACAATTAACGCCGTTGGCAATTATTTTTCAATTAGGCTACTCTTTTTCCGCTAGGGGCGCGTACATATACGTACCTATCCCTAACCATGTCGAAATCCTCTACCCTAAATCTTATCGAATCCCTAACCCTGTCCCTTACCCTTTCAACAACAAAAAAAAAAAAAAACAGGAAGAAAACAAAAAAAAATAAATCTGAAAGCATAATTAATTAAAGCCGTTGTCAGGAGTATTTCGGGAGGAGATCTCTAGCCCTGGAGACACAAAAGGTTTTAAAATATGTACACCTGGCACAAACAAACTTGGGGACCGCACGTATAAGTAACAACAATCTTCCAGTTATTGTGATGCCTACAGGTCAATAATCTGAAGTGAATGTTACTCTTCGTCCCAGTTTGAACTCTTCCATGTCCATTAGTCGCAAAAGTTAAAGTACTTGTCATCAATGGACTTCAACTGGTATAAAAACCTCCCCCATTCCTCCCACTCTCCATAAACAGGCGATACTCAACATTTTTATATTCTCTCTAAATCTAGTTTAGAGAAGCTCAAACTCCGAAGCCATCGGCCATATGACTCATATTTCTCAAGAGTGGATTCACAGGAGCTGGAACAATGTCTTGTTTACTGGACCGACGGGCTGCAAACCAAATCGTGGACGGCCGCTCAAGAAAAATGTCCGGAGTTGGCAGGGTCTCAGTGGTCGAGTTCTATTGATGATGGATCGAGCTAATATAATTAGGCCTACATGAAGAATGTCCGGCGTGCTTGTCGTGGTCACCTACATGGTCAAATGTCACCCTAATCAAGCTCACTGGCAACCTGGGGTGTTTTGATGCGAAAGTCGTACAGCACAGACATGGATTTTCTGGGGGGAGGTGAGGTTGGTGGAGAATGGAGAGTGAGTGAAGACAGTGTAGATCGAGACAAAAATAGCAATGATTATTTTGAAACACATGCAAGGAAAGACGGATTAGTGAGCCATGAGGAATGTGATTACTTCAACATCACTGTTTAAATACAAGCTGATCCATTCATCAAACCGTATAAACGGGAAGGACTGTATTTTACAAAATGGGGGAAAAAACCGTTCAACTGGAAAAGTATTCCTTTCTCAAATACAAATTTTGTAAGACCCATTTGAAATATGGCGCAGAAATAATAAAATTCCTTTGCGGACTTCAAAGAATTTTTTTTTTTAATTCCATGCACAGTTATAAGAATACACTTAAATACGATTTTACGAAAGGGCCAGTATACTACAAATGTATACATTCAACTATGTCATATTTTTTTCACAGTTCTCTATCCACCAGTCTCGCGGACTCACGTGTCAACTGAGCACAAACCATTCGTGAAAAGGAATTCAAAATTCAGCGCAAATCTGAACGTAATTCTGCCTCCATCACTCCTCCGAAAAACAAAAGGGAATTCACCACAATGAACTAATTTCATGTCAAAGATTTATAATTTCTTCCTGATAAATCTAATCCAGTATAGGTGGAGGATTGAAAGCAATGCCAACCCCAACAGCGGTGCCTAGTGCTAGTAGGAATATGGGTTTACAATAGAAAACGCAGATCTTGTGAACAGTGTGTATGAAATAAGACTTTAGCTTACAGTATTTGGCGCCACCTTCGGAAACCTGTAAAAGATATATTCAAAAAAAAAAAATGCGTGAGTGGGGGAGAGTGACGGAATATCTGCTCCATTTCGACTCATCATCTCTTATCTCTTTCTCTCTGCTGTCACTGGCACTGATGAAGAGAAGTGGGGAGGATGGTGGGAGGAGATTTATTACATGCACATTGGCCTTTAGCTACAACACTGTTATTGAACGTTCTTGCATTTTCCATTCTCCAGAGAGCAAGGACAAATGATGGAAAATCACCAAGCCTGTTTGGTATAACATTGACAATGCCAGCGGCATGGATACTGCCACCAGGAAAGACCTCGATAAAAAAACTCACACTGAAGGCAAAACCTACAATTATCCAGCAATGCCACGAAACGTGAGTATTTAGCTACCCATCATTCAATGGCGTCCTCCAACAATGAACGATGGGTTAGAGAGGTAAGTGTAAACATATCTTGTAAATAACTCTTTGCACAAGGTGAAAGTCATTGATTCTTTACTGACACCAGGTGCTCCGCTTCAACATGCCAACGGTGTGACACATCAATGTTAAGTTGCTCCGCTCGACCACGTCATGGATGACCCAAAAAGCCAGCTTGGCAGACCACACCCCAACAGATGACCAGCCAAGACCATTGGTCATCTCCACTGCCTCAACAACAACAACAACAAAGTATTTATTATATAACCCATAACTAGTACAATCAAACCTGACCGTCTTTAAATACTTGCACCGAACTACAAAGTCAACAGCGCTCTGGTCTCAACTGATTTCTTTCTCTTCATAATTTGCACAGTATTCTTTGGTTACTAAATTACAATGTAGTTCACAACAATTCGTTCTTGCGCGGGAAGTGTACAGATTTGAACAGTGACCACATCATCACATTGAAGTCTGCCTGTCAGTAGGACAAAATAATAATTAGACACCAGCAGTTTGATAGAAACGTTTTACTATGCCTAATTGGAGTCACTCGTCAGACCCTCCATGGCACGCTAGCCAAACGGGAAGTTCTCTGAAATGGGGGGGGGGGGGCGGTGGCAAATATGGGCCATAGAACACACCTGTTTTTTTTAATGTTTTTTTTAAGTCTAGCATTTTTGTCTTTCCAGTATTCCTTTCTCTCGATGGCTCTTTTCTTTTTTCATATTTTCCCCTTTCCCAATGTTCTTTTTCATTTTCTTGCCCTACCCCTCTCCACCCCCCTGTAGCACCACACCTTGCAGTTGCGGGTCCGCCCCTGGCCTGCCACCAGCCCCCAGTACCCCATACGGTGTGTAAACCCACACTCGGCAGGTTGTTTTCTTACTGCACAGCCCAGAAACTCGCTCATCCTCCTCTATCTTATCTCACCACATTAAAACATATGGGCGGACTAGAAGCTACGGGGGGGGGGGGGTGGAGAGACGTGTGGGCTGGGTAGACAGCAAAATGATCTACAGGGAACGAGTGAGAGAAGAAATTACTTAGGAGAAACACATGGATGAAAATGTTTATTGGTTCGGGATCTCTCACCGCGCGAGAATTGATTTGAAGTTTTAGTCTGCCAGTTCGGGGATGGCGTCCTTGATAACATCCGACACAGTCGGGTCTGGTGGAAAGGACATGTGAACAGCCGGAAATAGCAACTTGTTGGGTATCCTGGTTGGCCACTGTTTGATAAAGAGTTCAGTTGTTCAACAGTGCTCACATCTTTTGGATTTGATCGTGCCCACGTACATGTGTTCAGGCCGTCACTCTACACTTCTATCACTGTGTTTTATTTGTGTGTGTGAGTGAGTGAGTGAGTGAGAGAGAGAGAGAGAGAGAGAGAGAGAGAGAGAGAGAGAGAGAGAGAGAGAGAGAGAGAGAGAGAGAGAGAGAGAGAGGGGGAGGGGGGGTATCAGATACCCCAATTTTACTCATATCGTCGGTATAGAACAATACTCCTGTAACCCCATCAACATATTTTGTGGGTTACAGGAGTATTGTTCTACACCGACGAATTATGAAGCCAAGGAAACTACCATTGCTCCATACTTGGATCACCCTGGCTTCAACTAAATGGTCTTATTAAGAATGGAACTTACAAGGCGCCATTCTCTCTGTCAGTGTATCTCAACGCCACCAGGCACAAAGTACCTGGAATCGCACAATTTCTTTTGTATCCAATGACAGGCAGGCCTTTCGAACATAATGCCGAGGTATGATTAAACGGTTAAAGTTTACCCCAAAGTGGTACATGACTAATAATCAATGGGTAAAAACAAGACCCAAATGGCAGTGACAGACCTGCCAACTAACTGACAACTTCAATAAGGGACACCTCACCGGGCACGTCTGCCTTAGCCTTATGAGGGCCAACTGACACTCTACCTTAGGCATGATTTCATTTCCACAGACCACAACTACCAAACTCTGTAAATATACTTCAAACACTACAGATTGTACCTAATGGAATTTAGCATCATTCACATTGTCACCACTGTCTTGCAAAAGTTGCATTGTACTGGCCTTTGCCTTTCTCCTCAAAACTGGCAGGAATTTCTGTTTTGCAAATTTCTCGTCCCCTCCCTAATACCTAAAATACAGAACATTCTTGTAAAACAAGGGAGAGTTGGCAGGTCTGTAGATATTAATGTACAAAAACAGGACCCAACCGGTTATAATCAATATACAAAAAAAAAAAAAAAAAAAGACAACTGCCAACGACCATCCAATAATAATGAATATTTTAAATCAACACACATAATTAAAAATTGCCTCATTTCCCCGATAGTGCCAGGAATTTTTGCCGTCCACCTTGAGCCTATGGATGATGTAACATAAGCAATCTCCACCACCCCCAGCCCTGTTCCTGGATCGAAGTTAATAAATTTAATCTCTATTGGGATTATTAAAAAATATCCTTCGCCTTAGTTCACATGTGTGTTAGCTCACAAGAGTAGTCACAGAAAATTACACTCCAGCTACGAACAAATGAATAAGCTTAATAACAGAACGTAAATGGATTTTGGGGGGGGGGGGGCAAAATATACCAAACTATTTTTTTCTTTCTCATCGGATGTAAATAGGTCATAAACTCAGCACAATAATTATGCCAAGGAACAAAATTTCAAAGAATGACAACTCCAAAAACGTTGAACACAATTTATTCATTTTTTCCACAAATCTGTCTTTGAGACCATAGATTACATGTGTGTAATTTGAATTCTAAACGAGGTCGCGATTTTGTTTTAACAAGAGTCCATGACAGTTTGGTTGATTAGACATAACGGGGTTGCGAGATACTGAAGTTTTATTTTGACATGTGAAAATGTAAGTTGTTCCTTGACTTATTGTGCTGAGTTTATTATCACAAAATAAAAAGGGAAACATATAACAAATATTATTTTCTTCACATGAGGTGAAGAGATCAAACAAAAATAAAAAATAAGAATCGAAATATAAAATGGTCATACAAAAAATAAGAAAATCGTGATAAGTATGTATGTTTTTCTCATGATCTCACTGGAAGAATTCGGACAAAATGACATCGAAAGGGGATCCCAAACTTCTATTCGGGAGGGCCCGTGATGAAAAATGGACCACACAGCATGCTTTTTAGTAATGTACACACACACAACAAGGTTTCGGAGTTCAGCTTTTTTTTTTTTTTCTTCCCTTCCCGCCAGTGATGTGGAGTCGGTAAAAAATTTTTCGACTCCGATTCCAGGCTTTTAAAAAAACACGGCTCCGACTCCGACTCCAGGCTTTGAAAAAAGTCCGACTCCGACTCCAGACTTTAAATAAGTCCGACTCCGACTCCAGACTTTGAAAAAAGTCCGACTCCGACTCCAGACTTTGAAAAAGTATGACTCCGCCTCAAGACTTTTAATATTGTTTTTGAAATCACTTTATCTGGAAGACATCAAATATTTCATTTTTTCCCCCACAATTCTACAAAAATAATGTTCACATTTTTAGATGTACATGTTAAGTGTTGTCAGCAGTATTCCACGATGGCACAAGTCGATTATGCCTGATTTTTGTTATTTCAGCAACTTGGAAATTCGTAAAATATGCCTTCTGCCCTGGTGGGACCGTTGGTTGTTACAAGTCAAAAACATAAAAGCATTGACTTACGTCATTGTGGAATGATGCTGGCGATACACCCAACATAGTAAAATTTACTCCAATTAACAACAAATTCACTCCAAAACAACATATCAGTTGACATGTTCAAAATTTAATTTAATCCAAAAACTGTTATTGTATTAAATTGTGTAAAAATTATATTAATGATTATTGCATAAACATTTTTTTTAACTGCAGTTGTATTAGCACATTGACGCACATAATACATGTATTGACCAAACATAACATACAATATACAGTAAATTCTCCCAATTAAGACTAACCAAATTGTCAGACAAAAAGATTGGAAGGGAGGTCATCTTACTTCGGAGATCATTTAAAAAATAAATAAGAAAAATAACTTAATCGGGAGGTAGGTCTTACTTAATTCGGAGAGTTGTAATCGGGATAGTTACTTTAACTATAATACAGTAATTGTCAAGACCAAAGGTGTTGTAACTAGAAGGTGGTCTTCATTGGGGAGATCATTTAAATTTTAAACCTTTTGCAATTCTGAAATGGGTACGAGTGTATTAATATTTTCTTTCTTTTTTAACATGAATTATTTTATGGTTCGACTCCGACTCCGACTCCAACTCCAGCCAAAATTTATTTTCCCGACTCCGACTCCAGTCGAAATTAATTTTTCGACTCCGACTCCGACTCCAGGTGAACATACTTTTCGACTCCGACTCCGACAAATGTACCGACTCCTCGACTCCGACTCCACATCACTGCTTCCCGCCCGCCTCAGGGTCACTACAGGTCTACAGGATTCTGTTTGTCAAAGTCGTTACGTTGTTCTTGAAATATCAGGCTAAGGCAAAAATAACATGTAAAAAATACAACGACAAAGGAATGTACTACACAAAAAAATCTCACAAAATAGGACAGATTTATATCCATGATACACTGTCTGTGGGCTTGTTTGGCACAACATTAAGATGCGCGTCCCCTCCACACTTATCCCCCCCCCCCCCCCCCCGCGCCCAGTTTTATCTGTTACAATTTGTTTTTTAAAGCCCCAGCCCAGTAACGGATTTAATATCAGAAAACTTGTTTAATTTCTTTCATTTTTCATTTCTTTGCAATGTACTGTCCATTTTCCTTGTTTTCCTAGCGCAGGCGTCTCTAGATGTAATACAACTTTTTTTTCGTGTGTGTACCAGATTTTAACTTTGTTCGGTCTCTGGAACAGATCTCTACGGTTCCTACACCACACCGAAATAAAAAAAAAAAAAAAACCAAACACCTTGGCAATTCTTGAATGCCACTGTTCTTGAACTGGTTCCAACAGAAAACTCTTCAGTTCAAGGGCAGCTGGTGTGAAAGACAGAAATATTACGTGTGCCAAAGATAAGGTTGTAACTGCGGGTAGCTTTACCACAGACAAGCATCAGGAATCGGGTCATTCCACACAAGGTGGGTGATCGTTCAGGCAAAACTTATCATCGCCTTTTTTAAGCTCGGATAATGATCTGAGTGTGGGGTTCTGTGAAGGTAACTTTGTGTGTTTTACTCACAAATCCAGTTACTTTATATCGGAGAAGTTCAACCAAATAATTAATAAGGTAGGGTAAAGTGCTCTGACGTCTCCCTTTCTCTCTTTCACACAAACATACAATTTCAGATTTACAGCGCATACTGTCATTCACATGCAATTCAATCTAATGACGAACGGCTTATTTCAATAGATGTCTTGGAAAAAGAAGTCTGCACAATGAATAGAATGTTTCGTTTGATCATTTCTTTGGTACTAAGAAAATGCGGAGGAAAATAAGTGGCTATGTTACATTTTCTGTCAGGGCAAGTACCCCAGTCCTGGCGTGGCCCTGCGTTACTCACTCACCAAGCGGCCTAATAGTGGTGTACCTTCACATCTCTCCCTCTTTCTTCTTTTCTTTCTATTTCTCGCTCACCTTCAAATTTCAATCCAGATTTAGAATACAGTCGTTCTGCCTCAGGGTCTCCACCCACCTACCAAAGAAAACACAGCCGATTATCCCGAGTCCTAGATGGTAACTGCAGGTGTTGTGTATGTGTAGACGATACTAGTCCCGTCCCCCTAGACTGAAATATCTGCTCCTTCATCGTAGATCACGCTTACATATTACTTAAAACTCGTTAATAATAGTTCTGTAATAACTCATACTGGGGAAAAGAAATGCTACCCTATGATTTCGAAATATTACATCAGAGTTGTTTCAGGTTGAACTTTATCTCCAGCCCATTTTTCTTCCTGTTTCTTCTTCGACCACAGTTTAAACAAACAAAACACACGCACAAAAAAAGTAACTACCAAAATGAAATTTGCTTCATTCGGGCGACACTTTGAGTACATACATGTTCATCTTGCATGTCTTGTTGCTTTTAACTATTACACTGAAGTATTTAAAGAGTTTGTGGTGCAGTAGCCATTGGCCAAGGACAGACGAAGGTGATGGACAGCAGGTTTGGGAAGAAGAGAAGAGATTCTTGAACCTGCGAAATGTTGCGGATTTCAGACAGAGAAACATGTCACGAGTGGAGTGAGCGATAGTTAATAATTACGGGGGGAAAGGAGGAGAGTAAAATTAACGCACGGAGACAGGGAAGAAAAGTCGTGCATGTCATGAGTGGGGGGTCTGAAGGAGGCGAAAGCGCTGTATAACTATCACTGCAAGTTAGAAGGTCCTAGGGAGCGGATCTGTGAATAATAGCCCATCGGGCAGAGATAAAAGGAAGCAGTCGAGAAGACTAGTGAGAGTCTTTCCAGTTATGACTGGTATGTAGAATGTTGATTGATTATTATGATTGATGTATTATATTATATTCGTCTATTACCATGATGTGAATAGGTATATGTGAGGAATGTGGAAGTCCTTGATATTGGATATAGCAATGTGCGCCATGAGCGATAGATGAAAGTGAGTTCATGGATTTGTAGCGCGAGTGAGTAGTGTGTACTCCGATGGAAGTGTGTTACCGTAAGATGTGTGGTGAGTGAAAGGTGAACTAGTGTGTGTACGTTTCATGGGTTGTAAGGAGAGGTGGAGTGAATAGAAATGGTAGGGTATTATACCAATGTAATATTATTCTTGTAGGTGTCGGGGACGGGCCGAAGAGCCACCTCGAGGAGCACAGGGGATAGGCCAGCATAGGGCCGGAGGCCACACATAGGCCAGAAGTGAGGCTGTCAGTGCAGGACAGTAGAGGCACATAAAGTCGTGGCAGTCAGGTCACGGGCAGGGACGTAGATATGAGAGTGAATGAGATACTATGTTGTTGCCATGTTGATAGGCTAGTGAACTGATATTATGTTGTTGCCATGTTGATGGCTATGGAAATAATAACGTGTTATTGCCCTGCTGAGGTGCTAGGGGAGTGCTAAGGTGTATGACAATAGGAAGGTGATATTGAGAGACTGCGGTGCCAGTGAATCATTAATGTACTATTAAGACCCTGAAGGGAGAGGCTGAGGCCGAAGTGCCTTTAGGAGTAACTACCGGATTGTGGATCCGAGGGAGCGTGTGTGTGAGAATAAGGCCGTTGTACGGCAGTCATTTCAATAATATATGTAGTTGCGCTATTATATGTATAATTATGTTTAATAAATGTGTGAGTCTGATGGGTTGTTTTGTTAAGTGTTAAACTTGTTTGTTCGTGATTGTCGTCCTGTCATAAACTATTACATTTCCCAGTCTGGGATTTGTGACATTGGGGGCTCGTCCATTGTGACTCGTCCATTTTCGTAATATTTAGTTGTAGTTAGTTAGTAGGTAATTGTGCTGTCTTGTTCGTTGGATGAATGGACATTTCATGATATGATTTATGTATAATAATGAATGTATATTGATGCATGTATTGCTATGAATAGGTATTAATTTGTATTTAAACTTTCCAGAGTGTGTGCGTGCAGCCTGAGGAGACGAGCAGCCAGAGCTCCGATTAAAGGGAGGAGTTTACTCAAAATTTCAAAAATTGAAAGTTAAGTAAAAGTCTAAAATTTTGTACCCTGGATTAAGGGCTGTCTTTTCATCTGTCTGTTTCCCTGTTTTTGCTGTTTTCGTTGTAATTGATTATACGGGCGGTGGCGCGGGTTTGCTGTGTTGAACTTAGTTTATCCTTTTAAAAAGGTGTGGTAAACTTTGGAACTTCGTTCATCACAGTGAACAGTTCTGTAGGGACCTGTATTTTTGTTTAGATTGTGCCGTTCTATCTTCCTCGTTGTTTTAGGAAGACGTTTCTCTTGTCCTTCTTCTCCCTATCTGTAGATACGTTCTTTTTTTTCAGACTCTGTTCTTGGTTGTACCGTGTAGTGTAATCGGCGTAGTAGGTTGCATTTTTTTCCATTATAGTTTTTTTTGTAGAAGCTTTGTCCTAGTCTGGTTCGTTGTCCTTGACGTACTTGTGGTCCTTCTACTGTATTTCTTCATTCTTGTCGTTTCTATTTTCTTTTATAATTAATAGTGCATACATTTTATAGATGTAGAATTAGTAGTGCTGTAAAGGTAAATTTCTGAATTGTATTCTGAATTGGGTATTGTTATATCTGGTGTGATCTCAGGTCTCTGGTCGGGTTGCTAGTGATCATACCGACAGGGTAGCCGTTTTCATAGTATACATACCATAACCATAAATCTGTGAAATGGCGGAACTCCAACAACTAATGAAGTTGGGTAAGGAACTTGGCCTGGAGGGAGAAGAGCTACGCGGCTGGATTAAAGAACAGCAGGCAGAAATGCGCGATGAGCGTGCTAAGGATAGAGAACAGGAAAAAAAGGATAAGGAAGAGGAAAGAGAGGCTAAGGATAAGCAACAGGAAAGAGAGGCTAAGGATAAGGAACAGGAAAGAGAGTTTAAGTTAAAGGAGTTGCATCAGCAACAGGAGAAACAGGCTCAGGAGAGGGAGTTAAAGTTAAAGGAGATAGAGGCGCAAGTAAAGATTGCGGAATTAGAAAGCAAAAAGAATACGCCAACGGAAACGGTTGAGCGGCAGGTACACAATAAAGGTGGCGTTAGGATTAAGCTCCCTACGTTCGACGACCGGAAGGACGACATAGACGCCTTCCTTTACAGGTTCGAGCTGAACGCACAATTGCAATGGGGGGAAAATAAGGAATTATGGGCCACGTACCTGGCATCGCTATTGCAGGGGCGAGCGTTAACCTACTTTAAAGAGCTACAGCGCGAAGACGTGCAAGATTACGATAAGCTGAAGGCTTTGCTGCTTCGCCGATTTGCGCGTACCGAGGAATATTTCCGGGAGCAGTTTAGGCGAGCACGTGCAGATACCAGGGAGGACTTTGCTGCCTTCGTCGCGAGACTGACGGAGTATTTCGCGAACTGGGTAGACTTGGCGCATGTGGGCACGGATTTTGCCAAACTGAAAGACTTAATGATCCGTGACCAGCTGTACGCGTCGTGCCACAAAGATCTGGTGGCTTTCCTGAAAGAGAACGAACCCGCGACGGTGCAGGAGGCGTCTAAGTTGGCGGAGGCATACCGTACGGCGCATCCGTCCAAACCAGTCGCCAGGGCGTACGTCCAAGATGCTGGATACGTCGCCGTTGTCGAGGGGTCGCCGGCAGGACTTAGGGACAGGTCGCGTCAGCGTGGTGCCTATAGCGGGCAAGCCCAGGGGCAGCGTAGGGGATATCACCAATCACCGGCATATGGATCCGGTAAGTTTGACCGAGCAGGAGGGCTAGGTCGCGGTAATGGCCGGGGGCGAATTGTGACCTTTGCCGATGACCGACGGCATGGGGACTCTAGTTCCGGTCGCGAGGGGTCACGGGGACCCAGGCCTAGAGCAGCACAGGGAGCGGAGTGTTGGACTTGCGGACGCGTGGGTCACTTTTCGCGCGAGTGTAGGGCCGCGAAGTGTTGGAACTGCGGAAGAGCAGATCACATCAGCGTGAACTGCCCTGCAGGTAGGATAGCCGCGAACGTGGACAGTAGCTCCAGTCCATGTTCCCCAAATAAATTTCATCATGCGGCTGCGTGTGTTACATCGGACAACGGAGGCGGACAGTATTCTAAGTGTCCCAGTTGTGAGAAGTTATTATCTTCCGGTGTTTTACCTTGTGGGAGAAAGATCCCCGTTATAAATTCATGTCATACAGGAGGTGGTCTTAGGGTTTATCCGGGGTTTGTTGGGGACGAACCGGTCTCGGTTTTACGAGATACAGGATCTACTGTTGTGGGAGTGCATAGGGATTGCATTCGGGATTCACAGCTTACAGGTGAGACTGTCCCGTGCATCCAATTTTCGGGGGCCATTGAGAAATTACCCATGGCAAGAATAATGATAGATACACCTTTCCTTAGCGGGGAAGTCGAAGCAGTCGTTGGTTGTTTTCCAGGCGCCCAGCTCATCATTGGGAATGTATCACGGGTAGTTTCCCCTTCCGATGAGAACGTGCAAGCATGGTCGCAATCAAAGGGTATTGACTTTTGCGCCGCGGTCGAAACACGCCGACGGGTAGCCGATAAAGACAAGATTAGACCTTTGGCTACGCCAGCGGTCAACCTAGATATCACGCCAGAGCGCTTGGCGAAATTACAAAGGGAGGACCCATCATTAAACCCATGCTTTGGGGAAGCGCGAACCGAGAAAACGAGGAGATATAAGAACGGGTCATCTTTTTTTTTTGTTCAGGCGGGCATTCTGTTCCGTAAGTATGTAACGGTGTCCTCAATTTTAAAGCAGGTCGTTGTGCCAGCGTTGCTGATCGCAACAGTATTGCAGTTGGCACATGTCCCATTAGCGGGTCATATGGGGATAGCTAGAACCAAAGAAAGGGTTCTTAAAAATTTTTACTGGCCATCGATCCACAGAGACGTGCAAGTCTATTGTAAGACGTGCAGTGCGTGCCAAAAGACGACGCATAAGGGTCGTACACCCCAGGCCCCTCTTCAGAAGATCCCCACGGTCTCGGAACCGTTTAAAAAGGTCTCGATAGACCTTGTTGGCCCCATTCACCCAGCGACCGATAGGGGGAATCGATTTTTCTTAACGGTCATATGTAATGCTACGAGATGGCCAGAGGCGGTTCCTCTGCGGACCATAACGTCTGAGGCAGTCGCGGAAGCGTTGTTTGCAATTTTCGCTAGGGTAGGAATACCAGAGCAAATTCTGTCTGATAGGGGCGCGCAATTTACGTCGCAGATGATGAAGGAATTGTTCCGCTTATTCAGCATACAACCCATCACTACCACCCCTTATCATCCGCAGGCTAATGGCATGTGCGAGAGATTGAACTCGACGTTAAAGTCGATGCTGCGTAAGGTAGCTGCTGATCGCCCTAAAGATTGGGATAGATATATCCCTGCAGTGTTATTCGCGTACAGAGAGGTACGGCAGGAGTCAACGGGATTCTCGCCGTTCGAAATGATGTACGGTCGTAGTCCTAGGGGCCCAACTGATGTTCTTCGGGACATGATGACGTCGCCATCATCGGGAGACGATGAGCAGATTTCGGTGTTTCAGTACCTTGTTGATTTAAGAGAAAGACTATCTGCAGCGCGCACTATAGCAGAAGAAGCGTCTAGTATCGCTTCGAAAAGAGCAAAAGACTATAAAGATAGAGGGTCCAAACTGAGAATTTTTAAGCCAGGAGACAAGGTTCTGTTGTTGTTACCTACGGACCATAATAAGTTATTGATGACATGGAAAGGTCCTTATGTTATTGAGCGAGTTGTTTCAAAGGTAGATTACGCTATCCACATTGATGGAGCGAGTAAGGTTTTCCATGTTAATATGCTACAGAGATTTTATGAGAGACCACAGTATCTGTGTGCACAGACAAGACCAGAGGAGACTGTCTTCTCTACTGCTTGTACGGGGGTCGTAGACCAGTTGGACTGTGACGTAAGCGACACCGAGGCGCAGGAGGAGTTACAAATTCAATTGCCGGAGTTAACTCCGACACAAGGTTACAGGGACGTAAAAATTAACCCTGACCTTACGAGTTCAAGGAGTAGGGAACTTGAGACCCTGTTAGCGTCATTTCCGGATGTTGTTACGGATTTGCCGGGTCGCACTACGGTGATCCAGCACCAAATAAAGTTGACTTCGGATAAGCCAGTATTTCTTAGACCGTATCCGTTGCCTTTTTCTTCGAGAGATAGAGTCATAAAGGAAGTTGAGTCAATGTTGAAGTTAGATGTGATAGAACCATCAACATCGCCGTATTCATCACCCATCGTCCTCGTGAAAAAACTTGATGGATCGGTGCGGTTCTGTATTGATTTTCGAAGATTGAACACTATTACGGTAGGCGATAGGGAGCCTATTCCGTTTCAGGAGGAATTAATAGCTTCATTGGCCGGGTCCACGTGGTTTTCCAAGATAGATTTGACGAAAGGGTATTGGGAAATCCCGCTTACTGAGGAGTCTAAACAATACACGGCGTTTCAAACGCCCATTGGATTATTCCAATTTAAGGTCATGCCATTTGGGTTGGTAAACGCGCCAGCGACGTTTGCACGATTAATGAGATTAGTGTTGAAGGACATACCTAATGTCGTGTCATTCTTTGACGATATAGCATGCCATACGTCGACATGGTCTGATCATATTCAGACACTAACAGTAATTTTTCAACGATTACGTCATTTTGGGTTAACTGCTAAACCCGCAAAGATGGATTTGGCATGTCCAGAGATAGTATTCTTAGGACATATTGTGGGTAGAGGTGTTCAGAGACCTGAAGAAACAAAAATTGACAAGTTAGTAGGGTTGCAAATCCCAAAAACAAAGAAGCAAGTCAGAAGCTTAGTGGGAATTTTAAATTATTACAGAAAGTTCATTCCAAATTTTTCCTCCTTGTCATCAGCTTCTCTTACTGACCTTACTAAGAAGGGACAACCCGATAAGGTCCAGTGGACGTCTGAATGTCAGACATCATTTGATAATTTGGTGACAGCATTATCATCGTCACCCATTCTGATATTACCCGATTTTCGATCTAATTTTATCCTCAGAACGGATGCGTCGGACTCTGGTGTCGGCGCTTGTCTTCTACAGGAGAAGAACGAATGTCTCCATCCTGTATGTTATGTCAGTAGGAAGTTATTGCAGAGAGAAAGAAAGTATTCTGTGATAGAGCGTGAGTGTCTTGCCATTGTCTGGTCCGTCCAGAAACTAGGACGTTATCTCATGGGACGAGAATTTTGTATCCAGACAGACCACAAGCCACTGACATTTTTGTCGAAGAATCGTTCGTCCAGCCCACGCTTGTCTAGATGGGCATTGGCTTTGCAGCCGTACACCTTCGTTATTCAACCAATTCCAGGAACCAGCAATCATATCGCCGACTACCTTAGTCGAGCCTAGGGCAAGATTTCAGGAGCTTATACATCAGAGGACAGGAACATTGACAGGATCTGTGTGAATAAGTCGACTTTAAAATATTGACATTATAAATATGATATGAAGAATGGTTGATAGGTTGAAGGGTTTTTGATTCTGTATTAAGTATTGTGATTAGTTAGCTATTCATGATGTGACACATATATGCATATTGCAGGCCATATTGATCCCCATGTTTTCCCCTGATTTCGGTATTTTATATACTAGGGGAACTGGTAGGTCATTTTTAATGTAGGTATTGCTCAGGCTCACTCGGTGACAGTCATCTTGATGCGATTTGAAATTAATTGCATTAATTTTTTTGGGGTGGGGGATGATGTCACGAGTGGAGTGAGCGATAGTTAATAATTACGGGGGGAAAGGAGGAGAGTAAAATTAACGCACGGAGACAGGGAAGAAAAGTCGTGCATGTCATGAGTAGGGGGTCTGAAGGAGGCGAAAGCGCTGTATAACTATCACTGCAAGTTAGAAGGTCCTAGGGAGCGGATCTGTGAATAATAGCCCATCGGGCAGAGATAAAAGGAAGCAGTCGAGAAGACTAGTGAGAGTCTTTCCAGTTATGACTGGTATGTAGAATGTTGATTGATTATTATGATTGATGTATTATATTATATTCGTCTATTACCATGATGTGAATAGGTATATGTGAGGAATGTGGAAGTCCTTGATATTGGATATAGCAATGTGCGCCATGAGCGATAGATGAAAGTGAGTTCATGGATTTGTAGCGCGAGTGAGTAGTGTGTACTCCGATGGAAGTGTGTTACCGTAAGATGTGTGGTGAGTGAAAGGTGAACTAGTGTGTGTACGTTTCATGGGTTGTAAGGAGAGGTGGAGTGAATAGAAATGGTAGGGTATTATACCAATGTAATATTATTCTTGTAGGTGTCGGGGACGGGCCGAAGAGCCACCTCGAGGAGCACAGGGGATAGGCCAGCATAGGGCCGGAGGCCACACATAGGCCAGAAGTGAGGCTGTCAGTGCAGGACAGTAGAGGCACATAAAGTCGTGGCAGTCAGGTCACGGGCAGGGACGTAGATATGAGAGTGAATGAGATACTATGTTGTTGCCATGTTGATAGGCTAGTGAACTGATATTATCTTGTTGCCATGTTGATGGCTATGGAAATAATAACGTGTTATTGCCCTGCTGAGGTGCTAGGGGAGTGCTAAGGTGTATGACAATAGGAAGGTGATATTGAGAGACTGCGGTGCCAGTGAATCATTAATGTACTATTAAGACCCTGAAGGGAGAGGCTGAGGCCGAAGTGCCTTTAGGAGTAACTACCGGATTGTGGATCCGAGGGAGCGTGTGTGTGAGAATAAGGCCGTTGTACGGCAGTCATTTCAATAATATATGTAGTTGCGCTATTATATGTATAATTATGTTTAATAAATGTGTGAGTCTGATGGGTTGTTTTGTTAAGTGTTAAACTTGTTTGTTCGTGATTGTCGTCCTGTCATAAACTATTACATTTCCCAGTCTGGGATTTGTGACAAAACACTTAGACCATTCACCAATGCATGTACTTAGAAGTTACTGAGTCGCTTTGGTTCTTCTGATTTTAGACTGTGCATTAAAAGAAAATTCTACTGACGTTCCACTCAAGCTTCGATGGTGAATTCCAATGACCTGGCTTTGACCCATCTGTAGAATCGAACCCGAACATTGTTGGGGAAAAACGGGTAGGAACAGTAAAAAGGTCGAACACCATTGAGGTCAACAGGTTGTATGAGATCAATTTACATGTACAAAATATGATAAAAGACACATGACGATAAGACTAACTAAACGTTGATCTCCATGAAAACGATGTTGTTGTCAGGTGTTCTTTTATACCCCCCCCCCCTCCGGCTTTCTCGTTTCCTCCATAAAGTACATACGTTTGAGGGCGGGGGGGGGGGGGAGGGTTGCCCCCAGCCTAAAGAAGAAGAAAACTGCCAAAATCGAGGCAGGTACTTTATGGATGTTTGATGTTTCCTGAAAGAGAGAGACCTCAAACCACCTCGCATTCAGTCATGAGAATGGACTTTTTTTTTTCCTAGACAAAGTTTGCATGACATTGATTGTTGACTGGCAAGCACTGCTGAATCCAATTATTGGCCTATAAATCCATACCACACACAGACATGCTGGAAGATAGAAATAAGAAAACAAACAAGATTCACACCAAACATCTGGTACAGGAAAACTCAGATGTTCCTGCATGTACACATTGTATTGTCTTACACCTGGGAGGGATGGGCAAAGGCCGAACAACAACAGTAATACTTCTCTCTCTCTCGTCCTGTCAGCATTTGTTTTCTCCCTTGCTGCCTGTCCATTCGTGTGTATGTGTGTGTGTTGAGCGAGAGAGAGAGAGAGAGGGAGGGGGAGAGAGAGAGAGAGAGAAAGAGAGGGGGAGGGAAAGAGAGAGAGAGAGGGAGGGAGAGAGGGGAAGGGCGGGAGCGAGAGAGAGAAAGAGAGAGAGAGAGAGCGAGCAAACTGAGGGGGGGGGGGAGGAGAAGAGGCAGCAGCCGCAAAGCAAAATCCAATGAAAAACCCTGCCTTACAACCCCCCCCCCCCCCCCGACTAAGAAAGCATACATGTAGAAATACAGAACCCCAGCAGAGAAATTAATACCAAACATAACCCGCCTTGGTAAATGGCGAAAGGCAGAAATGTTCAACAACTGACAGCCGGACTTGAAGTGAGCTGTCGACCACTTTGCACCTCAAACAATGCCCACCTTCTTCTTCATTATCAATTTCCGCGTCCATGTCTTCACGCGGATGATTGAGAGCATCCTCCATTGACCTGATGGAGTGGGCCACTCGGTGATATCCTTTGGTATCGGAAGCACAATACTTGTTCTCAGCATGACTTGTGGCGAACAATTAAAAGCGTGAAGTAACACACTGTGTGGGTGAGTACATATAGAGTTCAAAATTAAAACATACAAGATAGTGTGTTGACCTAATTAGCGACATATTTTTTATGGCTCATCAGAAAGGAAGTATCGATAATTACTTTCCGCTTGAAAATCGAAGGCACCTAATTTACTGGGGGAAAAAAAAATGTTTAGGGACAAGAAAAAAAAATAAAAAAATCAACAATTGTGCACATAATGCGTTTTGATTTTCAATTCCTCATATCTTACCATCAACAAAATAACTAAAAAATGGCACAGCCGAAGGTGAGAGAGAAGAAGCTTCAGATTTATTACTTGCAAACGAAATTATGGCTCCAACTGGGAACCAGCGTCCACGGATTCATGTCCAAACGATTCTAGGCAATCGATTCCCTACAGGTAGATGGGTAGGTGGGAGGAGATAGTTAAGTTGCCCGCCTGGCGGTGCCACTATCAGCGTACCAGTTGATATTTTCATAACGAAGTTAATAAAAAGAGGTCGCCTATTTTTACCTGCTGTGCCGCTGAGCTCGTGAGTGAGTACCTGCACGGGACTCGAGTGGTTTAACGTTTGTGAAACATGGCGACTAACCGTTGATCTCCGCCCGTCCTCGGACATTTTGCGCATGTTGAACAAGCGATTCCGGCCATTTACTGCTCAACTCCAGTTGTTTTTTTTAAACTATGAGAAACGCCCAGTATGAGGGTAAAAGGGGGGGGGGGGCGGGGGCGGGCATTGACGGTAGAGGTGTGTGCTCGAAGGTTAACTAAAAATAGGCTGGGGCATTCTGGATGAAACAGACTGCCCTGTGGCAAAGCTGTGACATATCGTATTGGACATGCCTGCTCATCTCTACTTAATACTGAGATTCGTGTGTGACCAATCTTTGTGAATCCAGGGGTTTTCTCGATGACAAACAGTTGCCCAGAAAGGAAAATAACAAGTACAAACGTTTAAGTTTTCGTGGTCAATTTGAAACTATTTCAGCCCTCTTTCATCACTTCCTCTGTCTCCCCTTCTACTATTCTCTTCTTTCTTCTGTCTGACATTCCCTTCCCCCCCCCCCACCTTTATTCGTCCGGCCCACGATCTGTCTATCTGTCTCGCGACCCCTATCTCCCTCTTTCCCACACTGACAGTGCACGTCTGTCTGTCGGTTGTTACACATGAATTTTCTACACTTCTCTTTAATTTACTCCCCTCCCGAAAAGGACACTCGTTGTTGTTTTTTCTGCAGCCCCCCCACCCCCCCCCCTCCGTTCCACTGGCTCGACGGCTCTCCAGCTGCTGATATTGAATAATCAGCTTTCCCAAGACCTCAAAGCGAGAAGACAGGCAATACAGAGATCAATAAGGAAATGATCTGAGAGATGTGCCGCCCACAAATGAATGAACACACAGTCTGGCCAGCGATCCTCTACCTCAGGAATAGCATGCAAAAATTACATTCCATACAGGAGGAGCTGATCATAACTATGGTATTTCCTGGGGACCTCCATAATGTACGTTTGACGGAGGTGGACAAAGGGAATGGGGGGTGCCCACAGCCTTTGAACAGCTTACATGAGGGGAGGGGGGGGGGGCGAGGGGCTCTGGTGAGCGCAGCCCCCACAGTTTTCCAACGTGGCTAATGCATTTTTAAAAAAACGTAAAAAGGTCAGCTGGATTGTGTCAAAATCAAATATACATGTATTTCCAATGCACTGTTAATACAGTCTATGAAAAATACCACTTGGGCTTTAGAACATTACAGGTCTCCACCATGGACATTCACCATTCTACTGGCCATATGTGTGTACGGGGGGGGGGGGGGGAGTGAGAGGGAAGGTTCCCGGTCCCGGTTGACGTCAGCCAGATGAATACTCTGATGGGGATGTAAAAAGTATCGAATGTACATACTTTACGAACGGCCCCGAAACTCAGGTTTCGCTGATAAATATCCTTGTCATGGAACTCAACAAAATTGTTACGAATGTGGAGTTCCACAGTCAGTTTTCTTCAGCTATCTTTGGTCGCTCTGAGACCTTTGAAGACATGCCGTAAGTGGATCAACATGCCATTACTCCCGTGACTGTCATAATCATGAAATATCATGCAAAAATCTTGTACTTCCGGACTGCATTTGGCTCTTCAATGACCCCCAGGATTAGATCTCATGTAGGCCTACTGAAGATCTGAGCGTGGACATCTGAGGAAGCGACTGTGGTATCCTCACAGGAACATCTGTCCTCTAATTGTATTGTCAGTTGTCAAAAGCGCCAGCAACATTAGTTACTTCAAAAGTTTCTCAAGTTTGCACATTACTGCAGCTTCAATGCGAGTCTTTCATCTTGTTACTTCATTTCATTTTATGCTCATATTACTAGGTAAAGGCAACATTATTTTGTTGACTGTCATACATTACAATGAACTGTAAAAGTGGGTGAACATTATTACATGTATATTAAAAGCCTGATAGTTTCGATCACATAAAGCCAACACGTGTTTCTATACACAATAAAACTGTCAAATGCCCATTACATACCATGGAAAATGACTTTCACCGATGAAAAAAAATACAATGAAGATTTTGCCCGTACAGACTTCATTCAGGTTGTACTTTTGCACTCCTCTAAACATGCATCATACTCCTTCCTACAGTCACAGCGAGACTATCTCTAAATCAGCAGGACAATTCCCACTAAAGTGTACACCAGCCAACTTGTGGCAACTCAAAGAATGCCGGTCAAGTAAAAACAACAACGACGATAAACAAAACAAACACCCACTTCCCAACCAGTGCAAAGTTTCCTTGAAATTGGGTCGTCGCAAAAGACTATTTTGCTGTTTTGTTAATTGAAAGGGACAGGCTAAATATGACGTAAAAAAAAAAAGGGGGAAAGGGGGGGGGGGTTTGTAGAGGAATGGGCAGGGATCCCCCTTCCCCCCTCCCCCCACAGGCGCCTGGGGGATTTACAGCTCTGCAACTTGGCAGGTACATTGTGTGGCATGTTGACTACTTTAATTTCCATAAAATCATGGTGATCAGGACATAATTATCTTTCTCTTTTACTGTCGGTCCTTTCAAAGTACAGGCATCCTTCCCATTCATTAGCTCTTTCCATTTTGGCGGTTCCTACACTACAACGCCTGAGCGTCAAGGGTGCTCGCTAAGCCTTTCTTTCTTGAAATGATGGCCACTATTTTTAAACGTGTTATACTCACCAAAACAACATCTGACAATCCATTGCTGCCAGAGGGTTAAGGACACATACAAATCCTGTTAGCAACAATGACAGCACATCCAGCGAGAATTGTCCGACTCTGGCAGAAAGGAAACACAACCTATTCCCACGGCTGTGATGTAGGGGCCACTTCTTCACGGATGAGGCTGGGGCCTAAGTCACTATCACTACAGTTTCAAATCAAGCCTGCTATTTCAATGTCCTATCCATCTCAAAACATTCACCACATGGAAATATTGCCACTAAGTTCTGTGTACAAATCTGTTATATGCTCATTCAGTGTGGAGGAAAGCCACAACAAACCTTGCTGTGATAACGCTCATATCCACACTAATTTCGTTCACACACTCATAGAAAAACCTCAGATATTAATTAAATATAAACCTTCCATTAATGCAATATTTATGGCGGAATTGGCATGATTTAAAATTCATAGCCGGGATTAAAATTAAGCTAACGTAAATTGCGTCTTAACTCAATGAAGCTCAAAGCGCGTGTTTATCTCACGATAGACAGACATCTTTTTATATTTAAAAAAAAAAAAAAACATTCTATATGAAAGAAACATCAAAAACTGCGTCACCGCCTTAAATCACACCGGAATGATAAGAAACAAACTTGCCAATAAGCAAATTATGGATATAACATGAATGAATAAACGGAGAAAAATGACTAATTCCCGTTTCCACTGATTTAGACGTGAAGTTACTTAAGCGCAGGTAGGACTCAGCGACTCACAAAACAACTCAAGTGACTAGACTTTAAAAAGTGGCAGTAAAACTTAAAACAGCCACAAAGACTCTACGATGAATGAAAACTCCTACATATGTATATTATATATCTCTGGCCCCTTCTAAGAATTATACCAAACAAAAGCCCTGTCTTGGCTTACTAGCATTGTAGTAGGCTGCTACAAACTGTGGGCATCATTGCTCCGGGCCATGGGATATACGGGCACAGCTTAGGTTGTGGTAGTTTGCGCTATCAGTAATTGACAACAGATAACCAACACCAAGTTTCATGACTGCTACACAACCCACACACAGGGCACTGAGGGCAGGACTGTGGGGGGAAACTTCTCGTCCGTCCGTTCGGCGTGAGCGAGTGGTTTGGGGGCCGGGAGGAGTTGGGGGGGGGGGGAAGGAGGCACAGAAGTGACTCCATAACAGGTAAAGAAAGGCAAGCTTTTGAATCACCTTAAAGGCAAAAATTGTGTGAGATGGACGGATGGTCCGAGATTAGAAAGAATATACGGAAAGACTGGGCGAATGCAAGGGAGAAAAGACGGACAGAAGCGTCGCAGAATGGAATGGGAAAATAAAAAAAAAGAAAGAGAGAGAGAGAGAGAGAGAGAGAGAGAGAGAGAGAGGGGGGGGGAAGAGAGAGAGAGAGAGAGAGAGAGAGAGAGAGAGACAGAAGCGTCGCAGAAAGGTATGGGGAAAAAATGTAAAAAAAAAAAAAAGAGAGAGAGTGAGAGAGAGAGAGAGAGACAGAGGGGGGTGGAGAGAGTGTGTGAGAGAGAGAGACGGATAGAAGCGTCGCAGAAGGGTATGGGGGAAAAATGTTAAAAAAAGAGAGAGAGAGAGAGAGAGAGTGAGAGAGAGAGAGAGAGAGAGTGAGAGAGAGAGAGAGAGAGAGAGAGTGAGAGTGAGAGAGAGTGAGAGAGAGAGAGAGAGAGAGAGTGAGAGAGAGAGAGAGAGTGAGAGAGAGAGTGAGAGAGAGAGAGAGAGAGAGAGAGAGAGAGAGAGAGAGAGAGAGAGAGAGAGAGAGAATTTGCAAAGTTTTGACGGACATTAAAGTAAATTGCCGAGAAGGCTACAGCAGAACGACAGAAAACAAAACAAAACAAAGGTAACACGACGGAGAAAGAAGAAAAGGAAGGAAACGTAGGAGGCACACAGTATGAAGTAACTGAGAGGAAACTCCAGATGTATAAAATTGAATGAATAAACCGATGGGAACAGATCTTGAGACCAACAATAGACATAAGTCCTTTGATCTGCCAGCAGGTAAGCCGCCACACCTCCACACCCACAGGTACAGACAGGCGTTCAGTGACTACTGGAACTGTAGTGAGAACCCTGGAACTGTGCACGGGGAAAGACAAGCAAACACAAGGCCTGAAGGAACTTCACCATTTCCTCGTCTTCCTTCAACCCACAACAACAAACACGGCCACACAGTCATGCATGCGGACATGACAAGTTCAAAACGTACCATTAGTGCAAAGTTCAGACCTGTACTGAGACAGATATTCACAAAAAGCCGTTACTTAGTAATAACCTCTTTATCTTATCATGGAATTTTGATCTGCATTAAAAACAACAACAACATTTAGTAGCCTTTGTCTTTAAACTGAACATTTGGAAGTGGATGGCAATATTCCATACCGACTTTTGCAGGGCTACAAATCGCTGTTAAAGTCAAATTAGAGGTCTAGTACTTTGGACATTTTGATTTTCGCTTCCTCAAAATTAATGATAGAATAAAAAAAGTAGCAGTTTTATAGCGCAAAACATTCCTCGAACGTCGCATAGATCTATCCCCCATCTTCTTTCAGCATACAACAACCGACTCGTTTACAGAGACAATAATAAGCCGCTGAATCTATGGAACGCATTCCTTGCCTGGTGGCTTGTTTTGCCATTCATCGTATATAAAGAAAGTGAATTAAAACCGAACTTGACAATTATCCTATTGTGGACAGCACGTCCTGGCTCAAAGCAATGCATGCATTAAAAATTTCATAGCCACACTCAATGTGGATTAAAATTTAACATGGCAATATTATTCTGAACAAGTCACTTGGACCTAGGACAACAACGCATACAATTGACGCACGATGCAGATTAAGCGTGAAACAAAGACCCCCCGCCCTTCAACGCACGCTGAGACCCATAAAACATGTTCAGTCAAAATGATGAAACTCAACACTGTACAGTGTACCATGTCATGAAACAATGACCATTGAACAATGCCCAAGGTAAGTCCATAACCTATCTATCCACTCAAACATCCCCTGACAACATCGCACCTGCTTTCAACTGATAAAAAATAATGACAACAAAATAAAACAACCAACAGCTGCCAAACACAACCATACACATTGCCACATTCACCAGACACAAAAAAAAAAGACACATTACATGTATATAAACACTGAAGTGTTGACCAACTGGCGCTAAGTAAATAAAAATACTGTTTTCAAATCTCAACCTCGACATTGTTCAATTGTTGAACAAGAAAACATCACACAGCAGACAGACATACGGGAATGCGGTTAGACAAAGACCGCCGTAAAGGAAGAAATCTCCAATGAGACAAAAGTTTTGTCCACATCGTTTCGTTAGTCATAGACAAAATAGGAAACTTTAATTGAAGAGGAAAAAACCTCATCTAGATGTGGCTGACAAAAACCATCTCCTACTGGGAGATTAGAAGCCACTTCGAGTCTGAAAGTGGTTCAAAGTTCTCACTTCTGCAGATTTAGTGTGGCAAGTAAAAAATGTATACATTTCAATAACCCTGTGGCGTAAGTTACGACTCTCCGAAGGATTGATGATGATGCCAATCGATGGAACAACTTATACTTCACTTACATCAAATCCTACATAAAACGACAATAAACGATCTAAAACAGGCGATCGTGACTGATAACCTCACTGTGGCTTTCACTGTGAGTTGTCAGTTATCACAGCACCGTAGCAGTATTTCAATAGTCATCAACACCCATATAAAACTGTCCTCATAAACAACCTGACTAGCTGAGAATAAACAAAAATTACGCAACCATTAAAAGTCGCGTCTCGTCTGCATTTAAAAAAAAAAAAAACATATTTGAGGTGTCAAAGGCAGCGGACCTCCCTAAACAAAGACCTACACAATCGACATCATGTAAGATACAGGTAAAGCTATACCAGTTCCTGTTAAAAATGTGTTACATCTGAAACTGAATGAAACTGCCATCACCCATCAATAAAACTTACATCCACACAAACTGGTGCAGCCAGATCGCCCAGCCAGGGGCACAAAAGTCAATCTGATAAAATACCTGGCAAATAATGTATGGATGATACGTTAGTTGCCTGTGCTTAAGATCAGGCAATCTCTCTATCTGTTGAATCGTTTCTAAAGACGGCGACATTCTTGCCTCGAAACAGCTGGTGATCACGGCGCAGCATGAAATAATAATATGAAAGAAAATAAAAAACATCCACACACACACACACAAGTATGTCCCGCCACTCCACGGGAATGCTGAACAAACCACAAACAACAACAACAACAACAATAGCAGCGACAACAACAGAAAATGAAAAAGTGTAAATTTGCACCTGGAATAGATGTGACAATGCCGATATTCCAGATGCTTCAACCTTCCTGACAAATGGGATCACTTTCGGACAAAGGCAATGCACTTTGGCTGGGTGGTTTTCTCTGCATACACCACACAGGACAGTTTAGTTTGTACAGGTAGATGTTCAAGATGAAACCTTGCATTGGAGATGAATCATAAATGTGAGCATATGTCGGGTGGATACAAAAGAGAAAACTGAATGAGGAGAGGGAGCTGGAGGTGGCTGTGTGGAAAGGACGGACAGGAAGCCAGTCAGGACGAAGACCCAGTGACATTTTCACAGGTCCTTTGTTCAGTCGCCAGGTGCCAAGACAACGTAGTCAATGTATAGAACATTATTATCTCGAACCCCCATCTACTCCATTCACGCTATTCCAGCACAACTACTACTTCCTCATCTCCACCCACTCGGTCCACGGTAAGGGGTGATCCATAAAGTACATACGATCGGAAACGGCGCGGGTGGGTGGGGGTACCCTAAACATACCAAAAGCGAACAATTGGGGGGGGGGGGATTATGAGGAGCTAATTCAGCCATGGCAATCAATTAAAACATTCAGTTTTATCAATGTATTTTCCCAGCAAATGATACTGTTGGTTTATACATAACGTACAGAATTCACCATGTCTCCAATGTCTAATGAAAACAATGGATGATCCACGCAAAATCACACTTAAAAGTTTTTACACACCAAGGCTTTAGTATCGACATTTTATCGTTTTAACAGTCGCACGCTCGTACATCATGTGGGGAAAGGGGTGGCGGGGTGGGTGTGCTACAGGCCAATCATGTGAAAGGCCCACTTAGGCGGAAGTTCGGGGGGGGGGGGGCGGATAAAAAGCCCAAACGGAGCTTGGAACTTTGTTGATGGCCCATAACTTTGTTCTCTGACGTGGCGCCAATCTGCCCATCTATCCCTCCTTCCATCCACCCATCATTAAGAATTATTTGTTTCTATCCATCTATCCACCCATCATTAAGAATTATTTGTTTCTATCCACTTATCCTTCCTTCTATCCACCCATCATTAAGAATTATTTGTTTCTATCCACCTATCCTTCCTTCTATCCACCCATCATTATTATATTTTTGTTTCTGATGGATGAATCTGTCCAGCAAAATGACATATGTATGCACACACAAGTTTAGGCACAGCTGCTAAATGTTGCAGCGGTGTCGACTTTGTGTTTCCTAGAAGTTGCGTTTTTTTTTCAAAAAGGGCGAGGGGGGGGGGGCGCCCTTGCAAAGTCTGAAGGTAGTATCATGTGTTTGGGTAAAAAAAAAAAAGCGTATTATTTGTAAGGATTCTGGAAAAACTGAATATGTCCTCAATTTCCGTCATTTCTAATCCCAGCATTAAATTTATTTGTGCAATCAGCCCCATAAAAAAAAGAAAAGAAAAGAAAAAGAAATCAATTTCATATATTAATGTCGCCTTTGTGTGGTACAGCCAAAAGATTTACCTGTAATTCTCACTAAATCCCAAAAATTATCTTCCGACGGCAGTCTCCACATTCAGAATTCAGATAATATCTGTATTCTGAGTATCAACACTTGCAAGAAATGTAGGTAAAATTTGAAACGCCAACAATGACAGAAAGTTTCCTTCCACCGACGGAAAAAAACAGACATGATTACACTGGGAAGGGAACTAAATGCAGGAATGGTTATGGATGGATATAATACAGCCATTGTTAGTCCAGATATGTGATCCATTCGCTGATTCGGTCAAATCATTAATCATGGCGTAAACGAAAGTACCTGTAACAAAACGGTCACCAAGGAAGAACAAGCCACCTTTTAAAGGTAGGCGTAGGGTAGGAAATCATAAAATTTGATGAAAATTCATAGTTTTCTTATTTTATGCTATTACTAAACTAGACCAATTCTGTATTGAAATTCGGGGTGTTTAAACTACTCATTGATTCATTCGTGCTTTGAAT
Organism: Onchidella celtica; assembly: GCA_963931925.1. NCBI lineage: Eukaryota > Metazoa > Mollusca > Gastropoda > Systellommatophora > Onchidiidae > Onchidella > Onchidella celtica. The sequence continues at coordinate 1,904,827 of OZ007580.1, read as the reverse complement.
GAGTCATTTCTGACTAAGGGATGGTTTCGTTGACAATCGCTTGTTTACTTTGGTCCCTATTAATCCTAACCTCTTTTAAGCCCTAAGTATAATTTCTACACTAAAATTGTGAACTTGCATTGATACCAGAGCCTTTCACAGCAAAAAATACTAACACTACAGTCATTCATTCTCTGGGAAACAAGTTTATCCATTTCTTCATGCATGTTATACCTGTGGATCCCGTGAACTCAACAACCGACCTACTGGTGTATCTGGCGAGAAGAAGGCAAGGTCTGTGAAGAGACCCTTTCCCTTACTGGTATTGAACATTCAAGTCAGAAATTCCTTACCGACTATAATGGTCTCTTCTGACATTTAGTTCGGAATTAAGAAATCGTGGAATAATTTCCTAATAGTTGTGCGTTTTTCACTTTGTCAGTTTATATTTTTGGGAAAGGTGTCTGGTTGGAGGCCTGGACCCCCCGACCCCTTCCTTTTTTTTCTTCCTTTCTCTCTCTCTCTCATTCCTCCCAAAACGAGTAATCTTTGATGGCAGAGGAGTTACTTGCAGTACTACAAAAGGCCTCAGCGCTTTCAGTCCCACCCATTGCACTATAGACTATAGCGCGGCTTTTATTTCTCAACATATGTACCTTCTCACAGGTACCAACACTATGTGTCTCGCGCCACTTCCAAGAAAAACACATCCCCAGATTCCGACAGCGGATACAGTTTCCACTCAGCCTGCTGTGAAGAAGTTTCGTGTGTGAGAAAGAGAGAAAGAAAGGGGAAGGGGGGAAAATGAATTCTTTTCACTCGGTCTCTTGAGCTTCTCCTTCCATGCCACCCCACCCTTCCCTTACACACATGACCTACGATATTCAGGTTTCAGGTTCATAAATTAAACTGTCACCCCAATGACAACACTTCTCACACTTCTATTTCCGGATACAAGGAGAGAAAAAAATAAAGGGGGAGGGGGTGTACGTGGGGAGAGGCTCGTGTACCGGCTATGTGGGGAGAGGCTCGTGTACCGGCTATGTGGGGAGAGGCTCGTGTACCGGCTATGTGGGGAGAGGCTCGTGTACCGGCTATGTGGGGAGAGGCTCGTGTACCGGCAAAGTCAAACAGCTCTGATTTCCACAGCAAGGAGAACACATTTCACAGACCACATATAAAGTCCTCTTTGCACATGAGTAAAATGCACATATTCACTGTCCTCATGATCTTACCCCCTCCTGGACTGTCATATCGCTAGGTCTATAAAATAATAATATTGGATTAGTGAGAACAACATGACACAACTTGAAACATGAAATAACCGTTGACACTCTTTTCTTTTTTGGATGGATGGATGGACAGACAGACAGATAGATAGATAGACAGAAAGAAAGATAGATAGACAGACAGACAGACAGATAGATAGACAGACAGACAGACAGAAAGATAGACAGACAGATAGACGGATGGATGGACGAACGGACAGGCAGACAAATAGATAGATAGACAGACAGATAGATAAATAGATAGATAGATAGACGGACAGATCGATTGGGGGGGGGGGGTGGAAGGAACAAGCCAGCCAAACAGCTAAACTGGCTTTGAATCACAGAAAGAGAATGAGACGTGGAAACTGAGGGAGGACGCCGCGTTGATGATCACAGAGAACAGGTATTTTTCAATTTCAAGACTAGATTATCCCTGCCTGTACTGTAGACACTTACACAGTGAAAGTATGCCCTACAGTATCCGATGTTTCCTGGTTAGTCACCGCTGATTCAGACATTCATTAAATAACCGATCCTCCTTTGCTTACCGAACAGGATGTTGGTCAAATAACAAGTGACTGTAGAAAAAGTGCGTGGGCTATGCGGGTTGACCGGCTTACCTGATTCTTAAAAGTTAAGGCTTTCGCGGCTTTCCTCTCTTAGGACACGTCAGATGTTGGTTTGTCTTTGTCATTACTCTTTCAGATGTACCCTTCCCTCCCCCCCTCCACACTGTTCATCCCCACCATTAACAAATTTGCGACTGGCAACCCTAAAAACATCTTTACTGTTGAATAAGTAGATGATATTGATGATGTGCACAAGCAGTCACGGCAATGCTAACAATATACAGTCATCCAATAGACATTCATTTCACAAACGCTATCATACAGCAGGATTATATAAGTAATTATACTACTAAGGGACCAGTGTCTCTATGTTTGGTTTTGCACGGTGTGTGTATGTGTGAAGAGAAAGGAAATACAGACTTTCCCTTTTCAGCAGTGAGATGAAGTTTGCACCTCCCCCCCCCCCCCCCTTTCCCAATTCGCCAGGCGGTTGTCCTTAAAACACTCGTCACCGCTGTCTCCAGCAGGGTTCGAACCCAGGACCATTCACACCCATGTGAGGCATTCTTACCACTGGAGTATCCAGCCAGTTTGACCATCCGTTCAGACATGGATGAATGTGTCAACTCCATGATACGCTAAACAAGCACGAAACGCAACATGACGCCATGATTTCCGCAAAAGCCTGAAGTATTTCAAAACGAAAGACTGACAGTTTCTGTATTACTGTTGTGACAGGTTCGATTTTTCCTGGGTTAGTCACGATCCCAGTGTATGGTCTTTGTCACGTTGGAACTGCTAGAGATCCCAGAGGACACAATACTGCCTGAACCTCCCGATAACTGATGTGTTTGGGGGGGGGGGGGGGTGGGGTAGGGGGAAGGGGACCGCTGGCCTGAAAACCAACGAAACAAATTCAGGACAAGGAAGAAAAAAAAAAAAAAACACAACAAACGGGACAAAGAAAGAAAGACCCACGATGAACCCATTCACATAATATGATGATGTACCGTACATTATCAACCTTAACTTCACCCCTCCCCCCCCCTCCCTCTGCAAATAGCAAGACAGTAGGGAGCTAGAATTTCCTTGCGCCAAAGTCTTAGTCACTCTAACATGACATGATATCAGGGCGCTATGACATCTGCATGGCCAGCCAAACTGAAGCTGCCGTCACGCGGTGGCCTGTGCAAATATAACAACGACAACGAAAAGTTTCCAAACCGCAAACACTGTCTGCATCATGATACATCACGGCCCAGTTCTACAGTCAGGACTGGATAAACGTCATAACTGGCATTGTTACTACTCTTTACTTGAAAGTTCAATTCTAACTGGGCAATTATTATCACAGTGAAATGAGGAAAAACAGAACAAAAACACTGTACAGAATGGTACTTGATAGCCTCCGTGCCACTCTAATCAAATGGTTAATTTGCTCAAACACACAAAACTATTACTAAATACGTGCAGTACCATAATTAACCAAGAACATTCCTGCTGTCCATTTTGTATTTCTCGTGTTGCGTGTTCAAGTTTTACAAGCGCGCTTCAACCAAATTTGAGACACGTCGCTCCCCACTAACGGGATTTTTGTTCCCCCCCCCCCCCCCACGCAGACTGATTAACCTGTAACTTTTATTGTATTGTTCATTAAATCTCAACCTAATATTTTCTTGCTGATTGGACAACAGCGAGTGGGAGGGATGTGTAGGGTTTGAGTTTGAGTTTAGGTCTTACGGCGCGTCTGCATCATGACAACGGTCACTTAACGCCTTCCGCGGTCTGTTTGACTTGACTGGGGAGAAGAGGGGCGTGTTGAAGGCAGCGCCTTCTGGCTTCAGGTCAATTTAGTCTTACGGAATGCGGCCTAATCAAATTACATGAAAAAGGAATGCACCCATTACTTGCCAAAATGTCGTCCTTCTTACCAAACGTTTCCCTGCCTGGGGTCAAGATCGAGTTAATCTGACATGACATGTTTTACAAAAGGACATTGGAGCTAAGCGATCATTGCGCTCGTCTCAGGACTTTGGACTCATCCATCAAACCTCATTGAACATGGTAACCAACTAGTTTGACAACGACTCAGTGTGAAACCATACTATTTAGAGACCCCTCTCTTCTCCTCCTCTACCAAACTTGAAATCTTGAATGAACATCACAATAATTTCGGATAGAAAGAACGAACGAACAGAATCATGACCAGATGAACAAGGGAAAATATCGTGTACAACATAGTAACCATAGTTACATGGTAAACAGCTTCTCTTACACAACTATCACTATAATTATGTGAAACCATGCTTTCGGTGTCAATCTTTCCCCTCTATCTTGAAGGGAAATCAAACCAGCAGACAGGGCGGATGAATGGAAGAGTAACGTAAAGAAAGTAGGGCGGAAAGTGACACAAGACTATCAGATAAGAGACAGAAAGAGTGGATGATAATAAGATGGTGCCAAAGGAACAAAAACATCAGGCAAGAGAGAATATATCTTATAATTAAGATTCACTGACAGCAGCGCGAAATGTCTCGGTAATTTGGAGCACTATTTTTCTACCTGGTGTAAGGATAACTGACAACTAACAATAATTCTTAAGTGGAAGCCGATACACCAGACCCATAGATGAAAATCGCAAACATCTGAGGAATTCACTATAATATTTTAGTGCACGATGATAATTTGATTTTCTATTTTTAGTTATTTTTTCTTTCAGGAAGTCTGAGCGTTCCGGGTTCTCTATAACTTCTCTTCACTGTCACGCAAATATAAGTGCAAAACAAACCACAACAAAAAAGTTGCACAACAACTTTCCATCTGACAGTTTCGCTATGCCCTGAATACAACTGTGCTGACAACGTTGTGCAAAGTGCTGAATAAATCTGTGAATACCAAAATGTTTCAATGTGGAGACTATGGCAGAAAGAAATGCCATTTGAAGATATAAGGATATTATGTCCGTTGCAATAATTATTTCATGACTTCAAATTTAATAAAATGGATAAACGGATTACAATATTGGTAATAAAAGGATACAATTTTCAGAGTTTTCTATTTCCGCCATGTGGTCAGATTGGGTTTGGTCTCCACACTGACTTTTTTAGTTGTTTCGTCTCTTTTTTAAAAATTTTTTTATTCAAGTTAAGGAAAATCAGGATCAGGATTGGGTTTAGCTAAGTGGCCTCAACAACCTTTTCGCTGCCAACATGGCCACGGATTGGTGACAAAAATCCTACTGTTCATATTTTCACAATTTGGCCCGAACACCCTCTGGTCGGTGCATGTTATCGTTTAATCAGTTCTTATATTTCCATCTTCCGTAAAAAAAAAAAAAAGTAAACTCTCTTAATGACAATTTTCACACATTCATTAGTTCGCAGAAATGCCATTGATTGCTTTTCTTTACCGTAAGCACTAAATGCATTATGAAATGAGACCTGACATGGTCCATTGGTCTTACAAGACGAAAGCCCATGGGAAGGAGCATGACCAAAGTCGTTATTCTTTAAAATGCTCAGACTCAGATGCTTTATTTCACTTCCGCCTTTGACTCACCCCCATCTCCCCATACGAAGTGCATCTTGAACGAGTGCCTTAACCTTTAACTAGATTAAATACTTCATCTAACATCACAGTATACCCCCCCCCCTCTCCATATAAGGCATATATACATATATATATATATATTTTTTGTTTTTAATTCCTCTTTGATTTTCTGAGTTTTGAACCAGCATTCAGGGATTTTTGTTTATTTGTTTTCTTCTCTGCTACGGTCACCAATTCTGATTAATTTTATACATTTATGGCCGTGGTCCGGCTATAATCACATGCAGTGTAAAAAACGAAGAGATGAAAACTGTGAAAAGAAGAGAAAAAAGAAGAGAAAGCAGACCCGCAGTTTTCTGTAGTAGAGATGATTCTGATGGCAGCCACTCATATAGCCATGGCCACATCACACAACCAGTGGACAAGTCGTGTTACACAAACCACATTCATCACATGGCAAAACACCGTATTCATGCCCTGGTACGCCTTTCTGTGAGTGAAGGACAAGCGCAATAAATGACCCCGCTCGACGTCATAATGCAATATTATGACATATAATTACACACAGACTAGCGCACTGGTCCAGCTCTGGAGGTCCCTCCCCTGGCGTTTCGCCTTGACCCCTCACTGCCCTTGTTGCTCCCGACTGACATCAACTATTGGTACGGTAAAAAAAAAAAAAAACTGCACTGCTCCAGGCGGCCACTTTTCACTAATCCCCAGATTTGGACGGAGGCCCAGCGAAATTCCTTCCGAACCTTAAATTTCACCACAAAGTTACGGCAATTGGCACGACTTACTCGTGATAGTAGCTAAAGTATTTGAATTACTCACAGATTTTTACCTATGCCCGCACATGCCCAAGTTCAATTTTCATAAAGAAAACAAAAGCATGACATCAGCTGGGTTTGTTTTTTTTTTCTTTGGTAGATCTCCTTTGTGGGACTTGTAGCCAAAATAGGTAAGGATTTGCGTCACCGACGTGAGGCCAATTTTTGAAAAAGTTACCGTGGCCAAGGAAAAGACTGTAATGGTCGATTAGTTGAACCGAATTCCAGCCATAACCCCAAAACATAAAAACAACAATAACAACAAAAAAAAAACTAACGATGCAAAAAGGAAGAAATAAGCAAACAAAACTGGTCACATATTGCAAACAATCACTCTGATTCCCACCCCACCTCCCCTTCCACGCAAACCGTTCAAACTGGTTTTCCGTTTGTTTGGCGTCTGACATTTAAACGTTTTGCACCAATATCTACGCCTGTTGTGCAACACAATGCGGGAAGTTCAAGTTTTTACCAAAATGCAATTTTTATTCTGAGTTGAAGTAGTACAACTGCAACTGTAACAGCCAAGTGAATTAGGATATAGGGACGGGGGTGAAGTTGGCACGAGGGTGGCAGGTGAAATGGGGAAATCTTGCGGTTAGCTGATAAAAAGATGCACAGGTTATCATATCAACTTCTCCCGGGCTCCATTTCCTGTTTCCTTCTATCATATGACGGTCCAATGGTTGTCAAACTCTCCTGATGCCAATCCTTAGCGTGTAGAATGTTTTGTTTACGGTGACCCAAACTTCTTGCTTTCTTTCCAAACGAGTGTCATAGCAGAGCCTGTCTATCATGAAACCACTTTGTAAGCGCAACGGACTTTTACTGGAGTGGATCAAAACCACAAATATTTAAACTGTTTCAATTGATTCCTTATCTTTGGTACATATCTGAAACATTGGAATCAATAATTCCTCACAGAAGTTCACATAAAATTTAGAAAAAAAAGAAGCTCTCATCTGCAATTGTGCTAATACACGTGTGCATTTTCGCGAAAAGGTCAGGATTATGTCTCACTGACACAGGTGTTCGATACTTATGCCACCAATTTCACTGCGTCAAGTTTCCCAGTATGTAAACCAGTGATGTAACCTTTTATCTCATCACAAATTACAGCAGCAAATCCCGCTCCATCCAACTGCCTGGGGTCAGTCTGATCTTTCCCACTTTACCATTTCTTAAATGGAAACCACAAACTCTCATCAAGCAATAAACAAAACTGATAAATCCCTGACACAACAGATGGCTTTCCTTCAATGTTAATGCACTCAGAAAACTCAAGTTGTTTCGTTTTCTTTTAAAGAGGAGAGTGACGCCATGAATAGTTTTGACACTTGACGACAACAATTCTGTAGGATAGATCTCAATGACTTTTGAGTTCCTGGACAGCAAATTGAGGGCCGTATGGTGAACTATCGTCGCTGATTGCTTTTCTTTTCTTTATTTTGAATTAATACGAAATGGAACCTGAAATTGTCTACTAAATCTCTTAGGAAGGACAAAAGCCCTTGTTTTGGTGCTTTAAGCTGTATTATTGTGCTTCTGGCTTTGGTGCACAGACCTCTAACACTACTCCCCCCTCATCTCCCCGGTTGCTGGCAGATTCTGTGGGCCACATCTACTTCTAATGCAGAATTCATAACCCACACTGCATGCTAATGTTCTGTTAAATATGACTATGAGTTACTTTAGCACAGCACCAAGACCCCTCCTCTACGAAAGTATCTACTGCATGTCTGGAATTCCAAATTAAATAGTTTGAATTAATTCTGTTCTGCCCGAGACAGAACTGAAAGCATTTCAAAATGATTCACAGTATTCTGCAGTTCAAACTTTTGACAAGTGAAACTCAACAAGAATTAAATCTTGCACTGCAATTATGAAGCCATTATGTTAAGCTTTCCATACCGGATATCTCCCAACTGCAATGGTAAACTGCGATTTGAATACAAAATGATAAAAGGATGAAGTGGACAATAAATTTACAATCAAGTATATGACATTTATTATAAACAAATATGTTGGCACCTGATAGAACAATACTAATAGAAATAAGTCTCACAAATAAAAATCAGTTGTCTCTGTTAAGTGCAGCATTTTAACATCCTTGAAGACTGTTGAGTTGAGGTCAAATTGAAGGACACTGGCTTGGTGGAAAATCACAGATCCAGACCAGATAATCCACAGGGATATCATCAGAGAGTACGAATTTGTAGAAAGAAATCACTTATATTGCCAAATTGTGAAACTAGGTCATGGTGGTCAGAAGAATTGGAGGAGACAGTTTTCACAAGAAAGACAGTGCGTATCATCTATTTACTGTGGTTTGTTCATCTTTTGTGGTTGACTGAAACCATTTGCAGCTGTTTGTGACCTCATGATGCTCTTATCCGTGGAAATGTATTTACGAGTATTATTTACTGCCGCCACCTATTTTTTGCTCCATGCTAACATTAACAATGGTTTCACAAAATAACCTCCCGTGTCTCGCAGTGCCAATCGACCAATAGCGATTTTTCTCTATTGGTATATACTCGCTGATATACTTTAAAAGAAAAAAAAAATACATGTAGAACGAATTGGAAGCAGAGCTAAGAAAAAATAAAGATTAATTAACATGTTTTTGTGAGGGACTCACTACCTTTTCCTAGCAAAATCAGCTGTGTAATTGTAATGATTTCTAGATTAAAGTGTCACACGAGATAATGATTTCTTGACGAATGGAATTTCTCAATATTATTCTTACTGGAAAGATAAAATTTAGTCCAAGGTCTTCATCCCAAAACACAGGTGTGGGTATGACATTTGAAAAAATTCTCTGAAAATGAAACGCCAGGGGTTGCGTAGGCCCCGGTGCGGTCGAAATCAGAGAAAATCTGAAAGATTTACACCCCTGCAAAACAGGAAATTACTAGATTTATAAGTTGAAACATTGAGACTGAACAAAGGGACAACACTGAATCAACAGAGAAACTCATGCACATAATCATAGATTCATACTCATCATCTGATGTAATCAGGAACCTGCTTACCTTTAGCCGTGATGACAAATAACAGAAGTGCTGGAAAGAACAGTTGGTGCTGGTGTCAAAAATGATTGGTGGACACCGAGATATGTCATGAACCAAATCTGACACTGAGCAGTTTGCTCATTTTCTTCAGCAGCGCCATGTCCTTATAATATTAATCCATTTATGTCACAACTGAATTCATCTGAAAAATACAAATGTTCAAATACAGTCATTTTCAAGATAATTCTCTGAGCATATGACATCACATGACTCTTCATCATACATTTTTTGTGGAAGAGACACATTTGCCTTAAAAAAAGGTACTGAAATTATATGTGAAAATTCAATAGGAATCAGGACTGAAACGGAAGAGCTTCGGAACTAAATTTGGTAACCAAACAGAACAATAATTATGACGATGTCCAAAATGCCATGCTCTAAGTATCATTTAAACTGTAGTTCCCGTTCACTGCTTGTAACACACCAAAACCCTTGAAAAAATATGTTTTTCCATTTTGATGATTTGCAGGAGTTACAGTCGATGTGGCACAGACAACCTCACGTGGTTACCGGTGTTTATTCAAGTTCAACTAATCCAGTTTACAACCATCATATGAGTAGCCAGGAAGGCTTCTAAATTGATTGTTTTGGAAATTGGAACCTTTCAAATTACAGCACTCACTGAATTCAAACATGATAAATGATGACTATGTTCTGCTAAGGCGGTACATCACTACCTGTGTACAGGAGGGAGCAGAATGACTATCTCAAGGGGCCATAACTCATGAATGCAAAATTTGACTTACCCAGTTTTGGAAAAACGCTCTTCAAATTAATGTCTGACGGCTAATCTACACTTTGGGTGCCCCCTTCCCCAATTTAGAATTTTAAAAAAAAATCAAGCATAAATAACACAATTTGGCGGCACCTAAAGTGTTACTTTATTAACTTTCCTTGACTAACTGGCATAGGCAGTTATAAAATTGATAGTCAATAACACATAAAGTATCGAAATTTTTTTTAACGAAAGTTGCAATATCGGCGGAGTGTAGCGGCGCAACCAGCGCATAGCGGCGAAAGTTAGAAAAAATTCAAATAGCGGAAAACCACTATATCGCGGAAAAGTGGCACCTATGATTTTGGCAGGCGCCAATATTAAATTACTATTCATACTATACCATTCATCAATGTGAATGGTAATAATTGTCAAAGCCAGCGAAGTAAAGCTAAAATTATGTAAAAACGAAGTGCTTATTCCCAAGGGGGGAAGTTCTTGGTTTTGCAATGTCTACCATGCAAAAGTTCCTCCAGCCTATCATGGTCTGCAGTGGCGCAATGAATAGCATCTGAGGTTATCAGTCACAGATTATGGGTTCAATCCCTTGCCCGAGGTTTTCTTTCTTTTTTTTTTTTAAACCTTGTCACCAGCAGAGTTATGGTCTTGGGGATCTAGTGACTGCACGAGAGGCAGTTAACTCACACTCGGACACATACACACAAGAAATCATTAAATAACAAGAATATATATGCTGTCAGGCCGGCCGGGCCATATTATTACATAATATTAATATATAAAACAAAAGACAATAGAGGTATATATTCAAAGCAAAAAATTCCAATTACTAACTTAACCTAACATCTTTATGCCACTATGTTCCCTATCAAAGGTAATGCAATTAATAGCCAATTGGTATGTTATAAGAAACAAGATATTAATCTAAACTAACAGTTGAGTCGCCACTGGCCAGACGCCAGGCAAACTCTCCAGAAATAATACCAGATTCTCAAGGTACACTGAAGGCTATAAGTTATAACAGCCCAGTACATTCAAAGCTTACAGAAGCACAAATTGGCTTGTAGGTAATTAAACAGCTTGTACATATAATTCTCTACAGGTAATCGCTCTAATGTTCATATCAAAATCAGAGGGCTCGAGCCGTAATGATTCACAAGCTAACACTACGCTCGTTCGTCGAGTCCAAGCTGTGGTTTTCTCTGACTTCCTATGATGCTGTGGATTTTCTTCTATCCCTGACTTCTATCATACTTAAAGAATAAGCTGAGTTACCGTTGGTCACGCCTGATTGGTAGGCACGAACATCAAAAGAGCGCAGCGGGGACTCTTAAAGGTCAGTCCACCCAAACCTTTCTTTCTACTCAGTCAGTCCGATGGCAAGGGACTTTTAGACTTCAGACCACACAGTTCAGGTACTGGCTAACCGGAGATACTTCACGAAACGATGCTTCTCTCGTCTGTATTCAATGAATTTCAACGTTACACGATGTTTTATACTATCCAACTACCCGGCAGGGCTAGTCCGCTGGCAAAATTAGTTCAGCAATCTCATTGGCCGAAAACTCCCACCATTTTGAATGTAGGAATATAGTCTGCACTATTCTATCAGTCAGTTAACGTGCAAAACTTGTCTAGTCATACAACAATGTCAACTATCCCCACCTTGTCTCACCCTCACTGCCTTACTTCTAATCACGCACATTAAAACCGAAAAGCGTGAATCTAATAGTTTAACTTTACAATTCCTTACTCACAAACGATAATACGCGAGGACCGTTCAAGGCCACCAGCCAATTTCTCATGGCCCTGCTAAACAAACAACTCACGCCCCGGGTGAATTTTAATTAACTAGACTCATGACAAAACCTAGTACTGCTCATTTTTTTTTCCCTAAGGATTTTGCAAAATATTGATGTCATGGGGAAACTGATCATTACTATAGCGTGCCCCAGATTACTATTATTTATTCCTGTTCGTTGAATGGGACAGTTGCTAATTAGAATTAGAAATAAAAATGTAAATCAAATTTTGACTCTTTAGTGCCAATCACCGATATATCGGTTCTTCCACTGGTCACGGCTGTGCCAATCACCCATGTATCAGTGCAGAAGAAAGGTGGGCTATATTATTTCGGAAAGAAAGAAAGTCGACTTTCTATTCATAAATGTTGCTATACTATAGTTAGTGAAGCTTCATTAATCTCCCCCACCATTTTCTTCCTGTATGGGCAAACGTGGAAAAATTCATGGCACACAAAGAGTTAAACATGTAAATGATTTCTTTTAGTCAGAGTGAACTGAACAGCTCATCTCTCTCTATGGCAGCCTGGATCTATTCTGTACTTAGGCTACTGAAAATATATTTTGGGGGTTTTCTGCTTGAACAGCTGCTTGTCATGTTTTGTTTTGTTACTAGTTTAGTTCATTTTTATTTGCTCTGTCTGACTTTCTCTGGGATTTGACACCTGACAAAATTGGCTCATAATTCATCTGAAAAAAACAACAACAATCCTAGTCACAATTTTATACTCTGGAGCAAAGCAACGATGATCAGTGGGGGGAAAAAAGCAGAAAAAAAGTAACAGATAAAGAAAGCTCTTGCAGACATTCGAACCCCCCTTACCAACTTGGCATGTGAGTTTACTTATAAATATATTAGCATGCAGCTGGGGAACCTGAGTAAAAGTGTTACTAAGCAGGGTCTCTCTAATGCTACTGAGGACACGATAACAATAACTTGAATAAATATCACTAAAAAAAAGACAGCCTGGTGCATCATTACTGTGGGGAAACACGATGCATTACTCCGAATTGAGCCATCTTACCAAGTGAAAAGCCAAATTATTCAACAAAACAAGCCTGAATTGTGATCTAAAGGAGCTGTTTCTAAATTCTGATCTTATTTGCAGATGACCATGAGATGTCTTTTAATAAAGGTGGCCTTTTTTTTTTTAATACTATTAAAAATTTGAATTATTCTGACACTATCAGTACTATCAAATTCCTCCTGGACTGGACAAATTCTGAGGTCTAGCTAAAATCTATCTATCTAGATCTAGACCTATCTACTTCTAAAAACAGACGATTATTTCTAGACCCTGGGCATCTAAGAATCTAGTGAACAATGCAGTAACCGTTTTCTTCTTCTTTTTTTAGTGTAGGCGATCAAGTGCACACATACTGACATAGGCTACAAGCCTAGATAGATTAGGCCTACAGTACATATATCTAGGGTCTAGATCTAGATCTGATCTAGGCTAGATCTATGCAAAGTGCATGTTTAGTAGTGTCCTTTCAAGGCGTGAATTTTTGTTGCTTTTGTTGTTTTGAACTGAACACTCTTCTAACAGCTTATTTAACAATGCAAAAGTTTAGAGACTTCTAGTTCAACTTTGAACAGACGAAACGCTTCGGCTTAGCCTCCACTGTTGACTCATTGTGATTGGAGAACCCATTCATTGTTTTCGGCTTGTATCGTGGATCTGATTGTAATAATATAATCAAAATAAATCTGACGTGCAACTGTGCCACAGTCCTGACCCCACCTGTTCTATACATTACCTAAAATAACCTTGTTGGCATTCGTTTCCGATACAATTCAGAAATTTGTTTCGGTCACTTCTCATTTCCGTATCATCAACACCAATAATACGCCATTTTGGGTGGGTAGAGAGTTCATATGCATCATGATCAATACGCCCCTTGAACATAAGTAATAATAGTCTTTTAGGAGTAAAATAATATTGAAATATTAAAATAAATTATTCAGAGTCACCATTAGTATATTAGTCAAGTAAATTGACCCATAAATAAGAGTTTCAGCCGAGAGCTATTTTTTCTACTGGCGGATTTAGAATTTGAATGTTGTGGAGCGGCAACCATGAAATGCAACTGAAGGTAAAAAAGGGTGAGCTTTGCATAGAGTTATCCGCCCATATTATTCACGAGAGTCTTCAGTAACAAGGTGCCAGGTTGCTTTACTAAAGAAGTCGTGATGCAAATTTTAAAACATGGATGTGCTTTGAGATCATCACCGCAAACAATACTTGAAAACATTTTGTCTCTAGATTTCAACCTACCGATTTCTTCCACCATGTTTCGGATAAAAAAAAAATATATACACAACTTGCAAGAAACAATGATATCAGAAAAATAAAGCATGTGGCGTCGTTTTAATTTCTAATTTTCTTAAAGTTGAGATAACAAATAGAATTACTGACAAAATTCGCACCGGGCACGATAATAATGTAACTTTCATACTACAAACAAAGCCCTAATAAAAGTTTTGTTTTTTTTCTCGATCAATATAAAACTATGTAAAGGACATTTATTCTGAAATCCTTAGGGTCAACATGTTGTATAGTTACAAAATAAACCCGAAAGAAAACAGCATGTTCTTTAGCGTCGTTTCATTTATTTTACAGTTATCTCTAACTTCCTTCAGTGCTATTTATTTTGGAATTGTGCCTACTATAGATGAACGTGCCTTTAATTTTTTGTCTTGATTGTCAGTTGTTAAGAACAAGGCCTTTAGCTCTATTTACTTCTAACGATAAAAATGTTAGGTGTGGACCACACACGCAGTAAAAGATGTCAATTCACCACCAAACTTATATATATCTAACCATTTTAGAACAGTTAAACATAATTATGTTATTGCCATTTTGTTTAACATGCGCCAAGTATGGCGCGAGGCAAAGAGCCTGAATAAGGGTGCATTATATGGACATTAATATTTCAGTATTCGTTGCGGGAAACGCTCTGGTAACTTTCATTTTTAGGGTGGTGGCCGTGAGTTGTTTGAAGAGTGGGAACACAAACAAAAAATGGTACGGTGTCGGTCTGTGTTCTTATGAAATATGACCATGCAGTGGATGCGACCGTATGAATTGTGAGGTGAATGCAGATGCAGTCCTTGTGTCAAGAAGGTAGGCCGTATGGTTGATAATATGGTGACACATTAGTCATTAGATCTAGAGATCTCTGCTACCCAGCATCGTAACAGTTGGGAAGAGATCCGATGCTCTGTCACTGAACAGCCGGGGCCGAGGGTTTTGTTATGCAACTGTGATGTTGTTGTTGTTGTTAGTTTACTTCACGTGGTATGGAGATTTGTCGATGGTAATGCAATGAAGGCATCATGTGAAACGTGACAAAGCCTTATCATCGTGAAATCAAGTAACAGGGTCTAATCAGAAACTGCATAGATAGGCCTACTGCGCCCCATGGCAAGCAGTATGAGTGAATGATGAACCACATTTGCTGCACTGGCATTGAGTGATGTTGATGTGGTGATGGTATTTGCTGGATTGACATCTTTCTTTGATCAAGCATATTTTCCACTTGTCTCTTCGTGGATAATAAACTGGCAATTTCCTACCCGGTCCAGGGAACTGCCGGAGTTTGCTCAAACTGCCAGATAGTGTAGCATTGCTTTCAATATTACTTTATTATCTGTTCGACCATTTAATTTTTTTCGTGGAATAACTCGATGGCATTGATCAAATGGGGATAATGTAAAGCTTAAGAAACAATACACTCTTGTTTTTTATTTTGACTGCCCTTTGTCCACCAACATTATCGGCGGATACTGCCCAGGTTCTTCCGCCAACATTATCGGCGGATACTTAGGTTTATCCGGCAACACTGTCGGCAGATATTGGGCCGCCAAAAGTATCGTTAGATAAAGCTCGGGTTTATCTGCAGGTATTGATTGACTAATGACAAAAAAAACAAAAAACAAATTTAAAGAAACTGGATTTATTCCTAACGTTGTTGGATTAAAACAAAATTACCAAACAGATTGATTAAGGGTTTTTAAAAAAGAAGAAAAAAACCTACCCTGCTGAGAATCGAACCACTGTCCCCCAATTGACAAGTGAAGATACAAAACAAAACCCTCAAAAAACTGAATTTACTCCGTTAGTGTTCTTGGATTAAAAAAAAAAAAATTGATTCCTCATAAAAAGACTTATATAAAGAAAATAAAACCTGTCCTGCTGAGAATCGAACCACGGCCCCTAGACTGACAGCAGGGATGCGGAGTCGGTCTGAAAATTTTCCGACTCCGACTCCGACTCCAGCCTTTTCTGAAATGACCGACTCCGACTCCGGCCTCTTTCTCTAACCGAACAACTTGGCTTTGTGTGAAACTCTAACAGTGATTGAACATGATTGTTTTAAAAGTGGAACTTTGATTCCCTTATAAAGTACATGTACACCTCATTGCAGCCGCAAAACATAATAAATATTTGATAAAATAAACAAACTGGTCCATATGAAACAGTAATTGAATAGGACATAGTAACATATTTCAATGTAAGAATATTCAAAAATAATTTATTTTCATAATTTACATACCGTAACACAAATGATTGTTGAACTAAAGTAAACACTTTAAACTAAACATCTTATTTAAAGCATGAAAAATGTTAAAAAATTGTTGTAATTATGATATCACTAATTAGGATAAAAACGTCTAATAATATAATCTGATTTAATTTTTAAAAATACATGTATTTTAAACAAAAACTCTGCAAAAATCTAATGTTGGCCGGAGTCGGAGAAAATATTTCTGACTCCGACTCCAGGCTCTTGACAATTTCCGACTCCGACTCCAGCTAAAAAGCTTCTGACTCCACGACTCCGACTCCAACTCCACATCCCTGACTGACAGGCAGAGATATTAACCACTATAATACTGAGGACCATGAGTAATTGTGTCAAAGGAATTAAATAAGCATGACCAAACCAAGAAACCCATATATACGGATTAGACTTGAACTTTCCTATAGAGATGTATCCATTTAATCAAAAAAATTCCATTTTCATTCAGAAAAGCCTCTCCAATTTCAATCGTTTTCAACACTTGCCTAATAAGCCAATACGGACATTGATCGCGTCGGGATGAACGGAACAAGGGAGGAAGACGGAGAAAGGGTTCGAATCAGGGGAGATGACTCGCAAATACAGAATTATGTTGGCGGATAAAAAAAAATCTTAGTGGAAATTTTATCCAACAGTATCGCCAGATAAACACTTCGTATTATTTTTTACATCAAGGATCGAGCATTCAGCTACAGATATACATATGGGACACAAACACACATAATCACAGAAAAAGAAAGAGAGAGAGAGAAAGACAGACAGACAGTACAATAAAAATTAACAAAACTTCTAAAAAACTAACAAGCAAAAAAGTAATAGAGCAAAACATACAGATAACTGAGGCAGAAAACCCCCCAAAATATTTGTCAAATGCAGGATAGATCTCAGTTAGGGAAGAGAGAGAACAAACCCCCTGTTTACCTGTTGATAGGTGAAAATGTTAGTCAGTATGCTACCACCGGTCTTGTTAAAAGAAGAAGGAACTCGCCCAAAATGGAAAACCAAGAAACTCACATCTGCGAATAAGACCAGAATAAGCACTTTATTTTGTTATGAATAACTGATAGAGATAGGTGACAATATGAGGTCAGTTAGTACAAAGTTGATGTATTGTTTCCATTGTGACAAAATTACAGCGAGTCACGCTGAAGAAGAGCCATCATCAGGGACATCAGTGGGACCCAACCTTACTGTATTTTAAGTTTTGCCTGCTGTAAAATGTGGAATCATTCGAGATTTTGCCTTCAGAATAGTTGGAAGATAACTAACAAAATTTATTTTCATGTTTAATACTATATAATAAATATAAATAATAGCAGTTCTGTTGTCACATGAATTAGTTGGCCAACAGACTAGGTGTATACGCCAATGTGATTTTTAAAGTTGAGTTTTGATCACAAATGTGCAAATTGAGATGTAGAGCAAAATTTTAATTTTCCACTCAAACAAAATGTGTCTTTATTTTCTGGCTCAAGATGGCACACTTTCTTTTGTTTAACTCAGTTGTGGCTCAAAATCAATGAAAGTATTGAAAGTACATTAAAAATATAGTGAACTTCAAGACCTTTTAAAATGTGCCCATGTGCACTGTGTGCCTTTATGTCTTTCTATGCACAATGTGATATTTTGTAGAATGTAAGGCTCAGCAGTTAAAAAGCCTCTCATGATTACATTGGAGGCCTTACTTCCTTTATTATATGTAAATATGATAAAGATACCCATGTCACCTGAAGAAATTTATATATAAGACACCAGTGCATTGAGACTACATCACTTTTTTCCTGATCAAAACTTTGCAATATATAGGACCCGCTGCCGAAAGCTCACAGTCACAGGCAGCAGAGTGAGTCCATGCATTTTCCAGAGAGCCACTGTAGTTGTAATATTATACACATGTAGTATTTGCACTCGTATTTCTATTTCAGAGGCACCGGTCATGGAGTTTGTCAGGACTAGGATATTTCTAAGGCATCGCTGGAAACTGTTGAAACTGACACTGGCTGTAGTGCTGGCAACTAACATTTATGTTTTCATACATCACTCCTTTTTTGATCTGGTGGAGGAGACCCCATTGCACTCAAAAGTTCTTCCCCATAGAGTTGGGAAAGAGAAGATTGTGAGCCATCCTTTTGCCCATCTATTTCCATCTTACAGCTTGTCTTCAAAAAGTAGGGTAAGTTAAATCACACACTATTGATGCTGCATTGTTACACCACATGACATGGTCATGAAGCAAGTCAAGCAAAATTGAATTTGCTCGACGGCAAAATTGAATTTGCTTGATGAGGCTAGACTTTGGATTTAAATAAGTACATGAACTTCATTTTGACGTGTCAGCCTTTATCAAACAGGATATCTGCTAAGAACAGCAAAATGGAAAGTTTTGGTATCATTATTGCAGTTTCAGTTTTCAGTTCAGTCACAATTAGTTTTGGGAAGTTTTGTAACTCCCACCAGGAGTTATTATTCATTATTCCTGTTAGTGCCAATTATCCACGTTGAATTTCTCTATACTACTTTACTGGAATGAAAATTGTCCATATTTAATGCAATCAGTTTAATACTTACTTTGTCAGAACTGCATTTAAAAGAAAAAAAGATTATCGGACACTCGGTTATATTCTCTTGTCATTGTTGTGAAATGCCTGCTTGAGATGGGAAATACTTGCAGGTGTACCGCTGAGCAAATTACTGTAATCTTCATCATTTTTATATCTCCAGAAATGTGTGCAGCCTAAGCTCAGCATCAAGCATGATGCCCTGGCCAATGTCTTTGAGACACTAGAGCCCCTTAACTGCACCGAGTACGTTAATCCTGGACCCTCCAATTATTTTTACTTAAGAGAAGGTGTTTTGTTTCCCAACAAAACAGCCATTGGAAATGCCAAGTTCAACAACTGTGAGGTCCAAGCAATCAGGAGAGAATCAGATAACTTTGCCACGTCAGTGAAAATTTTGGACATCTCAGCAAAGACTGAAGCTGGACTTGTTGTGGAAGAGGATTTTATTTACATCTTATGTCCATCAATAGACGGTGATGCGGAAACCAGTGAGGAAATTCAGAAAGAAACATCTGATACAAGTCCAGTTAACAAACTGAGTGAAAAGTATACCACTGTTGGAAACCATGTAAAGGATGATCCTCCTAGAAAAATAATGCAGACTGCTCATATTAATATAACCAACTCAGATATCATGTCATTGAGAAAAAGGCATGGTAACGATCAAGTTTTAGACAGGAAAGTAGAATTTGCTGACATGGCTGTGAAGAAAGAAACTGTTCATGTACCTATTGTGACAGAACTTCCATCCCTTGACCAGAGACATCAACATAATTTGGATCTGAAAGAGAGAGACCCAAGAAACAACAACAAGACTGTTGATAGGCTCCATTATATGAAGCCTACTGATCAGGTATATGGGAAAGATTTAAATTTGAGAGGCATTTTGAAAATGAACATTAAAAATGAAAGTCCTGTTGAAAGTTCAATATTAAAAGCTGCAGATGTAGTGCCAGGTTATCCAGGCCGTCCAAACAACAAAAATACACAATGGACAGGAGCGAAAATGCAACGCAGGTTTTTATCAGTAGATGATTATCCAGATGACAGACTGAATGAGAATGTTCAGTATAATTTTGAGGATGTGCAGCAAGTACCCGAGTTTGATTCAGACAAGGCAGCAGATGAAGATTCTGACCATGAACGAGATTCAGACTATCACATGCTTAATGAGGATCAAGAATATCCTGACTACTACATGAACAACCAAGAATTGGAAGAATTTCGTGTCGACATGCCAGCATGTTGGGAGGAGCAGTTTTTAGTACAAGTGAGTCCCCGCAGAGAAGTATTTGAAAGACACCGGAAGGCAAAATTAGCGCAACATTCATCAGGTGAGATTTGACCAAATATCATTTGATCTTTAGAGGTAAAAGCATGTGCAAAGTGAAACTTACATAGACATAGCTGTAGATTTCTTACTTTAAATTAATGCTTTTTTTTCCATATAGAAAGAGTCAAATTCATGTTGTGGAAATGCCTGAGAGAAGGAGATAAGCACTTTTATCCTCTCCTAAAGGTCTTTGCTCTTTAGATTATAACTCCTTGATTCACATTCTGCGACTCAGTGAAAATATGGCTTGAGTATGTATAGAGATCAGTGCAGGCTAAAGTATGATATACACATACTTACAGAATTGAGACAGTGTAGGTTGATGCCCATCTAAAGAAAACCAAAAGGTAGGTCATGAATACAGTGGGGCTTACTTACCCTTATATGTACATAGTGAACAAAATGCGTAGATAATCATCAAAAAGGTGAAAGGAAAAGGAGTGGTATTTGCTTCATTGTGAGATACATGTATTTCTCTCCATTCTGATATGGCATCTTTTGTCCCCAGGTTTGAATGTTTTGATGTTTGGAATTGACTCTGTTTCACATCTGACTTTTCAACGGAAACTTCCATTGACCCTCAAGTTTTTGAAGGACGAGCTTGGAGCTGTCGTATTTGATGGTTACAATATAGTTGGAGATGGAACAACCCAGGCCATTCTGCCTATATTTGTTGGTAATTATACTCTAGTTGGTCAACAGTTTGTACAATCAGATCTGTATAACAGCGTGTGAATACAAAATATAGTTGAACAGTCTACAGTCTCTGGTAATCTGATCAGATCTTGTTAGTGTGAAAATTGACAGACCTTGCCAGGATTTTGTAGAACTAATTTTGAAGTATGGTGGCAGTGGAAAGAAAAAACAAACCCCACCTTAATCTGAAACTTCAGGTAAGAGCTTTTAATGTTATTTCAACGTATACCGTGCAAAGAATACTATGAACTTATCTCTCTGTGAAATGTCCTGTCACCTACTTTGTTAACCCATTTGCTGCCAAACCCAAACCCTCTTCCTTCCTGTAGACTACCAGAATAATGGATTATTGGGCAGAAAGACAGCAGGAAATGGTAAAATTAGGAGTGCAAAACATGCCAGAACAATGTCAGCTGATATATTGGCCGTGGTGGCAGTCTTCTGCAACATAAGCAAGAGAGCAGCAAGAGGGTTAAAGATATGTCTCCTGTGCTACATATCTTTCTTGCCGTTTGAGACTCAGACACGTTGGAGACTGTCACAAATCCCAGACTGGGAGATGTAATAGTTTATGACAGGACGACAATCACGAACAAACAAGTTTAACACTTAACAAAACAACCCATCAGACTCACACATTTATTAAACATAATTATACATATAATAGCGCAATTACATACATTATATTATTGAAATGAACTGCCGTACAACGGCCTTATTCTCACACACACTCTCCCTCGGATCCACAATCCGGTAGTTACTCCTAAAGGCACTTCGGCCTCAGCCTCTCCCCTCAGGGTCTTAATAGTACATTAATGATTCACTGGCACCGCAGTCTCTCAACATCACCTTCCTATTGTCATACAACTTATCAGTTCACTTGCCCATCATCATGGCAATAATATAGTATCTCATTCACTCTCATATCTACGTCCCTGTCCGTGGCCTGACTGCCACGACTTTATGTGCCTCTACTGTCCTGCACCGACAGTCTCACTTCTGGCCTATGTATGGCCCCCGGCCCTATGCTGGCCTATCACTTGTGCTCATCGAGGTGGCTCTTCGGCCCGTCCCCGACACCTACAAGAATAACATTACATTGGTATAATACCCTACCATTTCTATTCACTCCACCTCTCCTTACAACCCATGAAGCGTACACACACTAGTTCACCTTTCACTCACCACACATCTTACGGTAACACACCTCCATCGGAGTACACACTACTCACTCGCGCTACAAATCCATGAACTCACTTTCATCTATCGCTCATGGCGCACATTGCTATATCCAATATCAAGGACTTCCACATTCCTCACATATACTTATTCACATCATGGTAATAGACGAATATAATATAATACATCAATCATAATAATCAATCAACGTTCTACATACCAGTCATTACTGGAAAGACTCTCCCACTAGTCTTCTCGACTGCTTCCTTTATGTCCGCCCGATGGGCTCTTATTCACAGGTCCGCTCCGTCGGACCTTCTAACTTGCAGTGATAGTTATACAGCGCTTTCGCCTCCTTCAGACCCCCCCCACTACTCACAACAGCACGCTTAACTTGCTGTCTACTGTGAGCCCTTCTTACTCTACACCCGCTCTGTAGCAATCCCCTTAATTGCACTCACTCCACTCGTGACATCATCCCCCACCCCAAAAAAATTAATGCAATTAATTTCAAATCGCATCAAGATGACTGTCAACGAGTGAGCGTGAGCAATACCTACACAAAAAAAAATGACCTAGCAGTTCCCCTAGTATATAGAATACCGAAATCAGGGGAAAATATGGGGATCAATATGGTCTGCAATATGCATATATGTGTCACATCATGAATAGCTAACTAATCACAATACTTAATACAGAATCAAAAACCATTCAACCTATCAACCATTCTTCATATCATATTTATAATGTCAATATTTTAAAGTCGACTCATTCACACAGATCCTGTCAATGTTCCTCTCCTCCGATGTATAAGCTCCTGAAATCTTCCCCTAGGCTCGACTAAGGTAGTCGGCGATATGATTGCTGGTTCCTGGAATTGGTTGAATAACGAAGGTATACGGCTGCAAAGCCAATGCCCATCTAGACAAGCGTGGGCTGGACGAACAATTCTTCGACAAAAATGTCAGTGGCTTGTGGTCTGTCTGGATACAAAATTCTCGTCCCATGAGATAACGTCCTAGTTTCTGGACGGACCAGACAATGGCAAGACACTCACGCTCTATCACAGAATACTTTCTTTCTCTCTGCAATAACTTCCTACTGACATAACATACAGGATGGAGACATTCGTTCTTCTCCTGTAGAAGACAAGCGCCGACACCAGAGTCCGACGCATCCGTTCTGAGGATAAAATTAGATCGAAAATCGGGTAATATCAGAATGGGTGACGATGATAACGCTGTCACCAAATTATCAAATGCTGTCTGACATTCAGACGTCCACTGGACCTTATCGGGTTGTCCCTTCTTAGTAAGGTCAGTAAGAGAAGATGACAAGGAGGAAAAATTTGGAATGAACTTTCTGTAATAATTTAAAATTCCCACTAAGCTTCTGACTTGTTTCTTTGTTTTTGGGATTTGCAACCCTACTAACTTGTCAATTTTTGTTTCTTCAGGTCTCTGAACACCTCTACCCACAATATGTCCTAAGAATACTATCTCTGGACATGCCAAATCCATCTTTGCGGGTTTAGCAGTTAACCCAAAATGACGTAATCGTTGAAAAATTACTGTTAGTGTCTGAATATGATCAGACCATGTCGACGTATGGCATGCTATATCATCAAAGAATGACACGACATTAGGTATGTCCTTCAACACTAATCTCATTAATCGTGCAAACGTCGCTGGCGCGTTTACCAACCCAAATGGCATGACCTTAAATTGGAATAATCCAATGGGCGTTTGGAACGCCGTGTATTGTTTCGACTCCTCAGTAAGCGGGATTTCCCAATAACCTTTCGTTAAATCTATCTTGGAAAACCACGTGGACCCGGCCAATGAAGCTATTAATTCCTCCTGAAACGGAATAGGCTCCCTATCGCCTACCGTAATAGTGTTCAATCTTCGAAAATCAATACAGAACCGCACCGATCCATCAAGTTTTTTCACGAGGACGATGGGTGATGAATACGGCGATGTTGATGGTTCTATCACATCTAACTTCAACATTGACTCAACTTCCTTTATGACTCTATCTCTCGAAGAAAAAGGCAACGGATACGGTCTAAGAAATACTGGCTTATCCGAAGTCAACTTTATTTGATGCTGGATCACCGTAGTGCGACCCGGCAAATCCGTAACAACATCCGGGAATGACGCTAACAGGGTCTTAAGTTCCCTATGTCACAAATCCCAGACTGGGAGATGTAATAAGTATGACAGGACAACAATCACGAACAAACAAGTTTAACACTTAACCGAACAACCCATCAGACTCACACATTTATTAACCATAATTATACATATAATAGCGCAATTACATACATTATATTATTGAAATGCACTGCCGTACAACGGCCTTATTCTCACACACACTCTCCCTCGGATCCACAATCCGGTAGTTACTCCTAAAGGCACTTCGGCCTCAGCCTCTTCCCTCAGGGTCTTAACAACACATTAGTAATTTACTGGCACCGCCGTCTCTCAATATCACCTTCCTATTATCATACACCTTAGCATTCCCCTCGCACCTCAGCAGGGCAATAACACATTATTATTTCCATAGCCATCAACATGGCAACAACATAATATCAGTTCACTAGCCTATCAACATGGCAACAATATAGTATCTCATTCACTCTCATATCTACGTCCCTGTCCGTGACCTGACTGCCACGACTTTATGTGCCTCTACTGTCCTACACTGACAGCCTCACTTCTGGCCTATGTGTGGCCGCCGGCCCTATGCTGGCCTATCTCCTGTGCTCATCGAGGTGGCTCTGCGGCCCGTCCCCGACACCTACAAGAATAACATTACATTGGTATAATACCCTACCATTTCTATTCACTCCACCTCTCCTTACAACCCATGAAACGTACACACACTAGTTCACCTTTCACTCACCACACATCTTACGGTAACACACTTCCATCGGAGTACACACTACTCACTCGCGCTACAAATCCATGAACTCACTTTCATCTATCGCTCATGGCGCACATTGCTATATCCAATATCAAGGACTTCCACATTCCTCACCTATACTTATTCACATCATGGTAATAGACGAATATAATATAATACATCAATCATAATAATCAATCAACGTTCTACATACCAGTCATAACTGGAAAGACTCTCACTAGTCTTCTCGACTGCTTCCCCTTTATGTCCGCCCGATGGGCTTTTATTCACAGGTCCGATCCCTAGGACCTTCTAACTTGCAGTGATAGTAATACCGCGCTTTCGCCTCCTTCAGACCCCGCCCCCACTACTACTCACAACAGCACGCTTAACTTGCTGTCTACTGTGAGTCCTTACTCTACACCCGCTCTGTAGCAATCCCCTTAATTGCACTCACTCCACTCGTGACATCATCCCCCACCCCAAAAAAATTAATGCAATTAATTTCAAATCGCATCAAGATGACTGTCAACGAGTGAGCGTGAGCAATACCTACACTAAAAAAAACTGACCTAGCGGTTCCCCTAGTATATAGAATACCGAAATCAGGGGAAAATATGGGGATCAATATGGCCTGCAATATGCATATATGTGTCACATCATGAATAGCTAACTAACCACCATATCTAATACAGAATCAAAAACCATTCAACCTATCAACCATTCTTCATATCATATTTATAATGTCAATATTTTAAAGTCGACTTATTCACACAGATCCTGTCAATGTTCCTGTCCTCAGATGTATAAGCTCCTGAATTCTTCCCCTAGGCTCGACTAAGGTAGTCGGCGATATGATTGCTGGTTCCTGGAATTGGTTGAATAACGAAGGTATACGGCTGCAAAGCCAATGCCCATCTAGCCAAGCGTGGGCTGGACGAACGATTCTTCGACAAAAATGTCAGCGGCTTGCGGTCCGTCTGGATACAAAATTCTCGTCCCATGAGATAACGTCCTAGTTTCTGGACGGACCAGACAATGGCAAGACACTCACGCTCTATCACAGAATACTTTCTTTCTCTCTGCAATAACTTCCTACTGACATAACATACAGGATGGAGACATTCGTTCTTCTCCTGTAGAAGACAAGCGCCGACACCAGAGTCCGACGCATCCGTTCTGAGGATAAAATTAGATCGAAAATCGGGTAATATCAGAATGGGTGACGATGATAATGCTGTCACCAAATTATCAAATGATGTCTGACATTCAGACGTCCACTGGACCTTATCGGGTTGTCCCTTCTTAGTAAGGTCAGTAAGAGAAGATGACAAGGAGGAAAAATTTGGAATGAACTTTCTGTAATAATTTAAAATTCCCACTAAGCTTCTGACTTGTTTCTTTGTTTTAGGGATTTGCAACCCTACTAACTTGTCAATTTTTGTTTCTTCAGGTCTCTGAACACCTCTACCCACAATATGTCCTAAGAATACTATCTCTGGACATGCCAAATCCATCTTTGCGGGTTTAGCCGTTAACCCAAAATGACGTAATCGTTGAAAAATTACTGTTAGTGTCTGAATATGATCAGACCATGTCGACGTATGGCATGCTATATCATCAAAGAATGACACGACATTAGGTATGTCCTTCAACACTAATCTCATTAATCGTGCAAACGTCGCTGGTGCGTTTACCAACCCAAATGGCATGACCTTAAATTGGAATAATCCAATGGGCGTCTGGAACGCCGTGTATTGTTTAGACTCCTCAGTAAGCGGGATTTCCCAATACCCTTTCGTCAAATCTATCTTGGAAAACCACGTGGACCCGGCCAATGAAGCTATTAATTCCTCCTGAAACGGAATAGGCTCCCTATCGCCTACCGTAATAGTGTTCAATCTTCGAAAATCAATACAGAACCGCACCGATCCATCACGTTTCTTCACGAGGACGATGGGTGATGAATACGGCGATGTTGATGGTTCTATCACATCTAACTTCAACATTGACTCAACTTCCTTTATGACCCTATCCCTCGAAGAAAAAGGCAACGGATACGGTCTAAGAAATACTGGCTTATCGGAAGTCAACTTTATTTGGTGCTGGATCACCGTAGTGCGACCCGGCAAATCCGTAACAACATCCGGAAATGACGCTAACAGGGTCTCAAGTTCCCTACTCCTTGAACTCGTAAGGTCAGGGTTAATTTTTACGTCCCTGTAACCTTGTGTCGGAGTTAACTCCGGCAATTGAATTTGTAACTCCTCCTGCGCCTCGGTGTCGCTTACGTCACAGTCCAACTGGTCTACGACCCCCGTACAAGCAACAGAGAAGACAGTCTCCTCTGGTCTTGTCTGTGCACACAGATACTGTGGTCTCTCATAAAATCTCTGTAGCATATTAACATGGAAAACCTTACTCGCTCCATCAATGTGGATAGCGTAATCTACCTTTGAAACAACTCGCTCAATAACATAAGGACCTTTCCATGTCATCAATAACTTATTATGGTCCGTAGGTAACAACAACAGAACCTTGTCTCCTGGCTTAAAAATTCTCAGTTTGGACCCTCTATCTTTATAGTCTTTTGCTCTTTTCGAAGCGATACCAGAAGCTTCTTCTGCTATAGTGCGCGCTGAAGATAGTCTTTCTCTTAAATCAACAAGGTACTGAAACCTTTTTAGACGGTTCCGAAACCGTGGGGATCTTTTGAAGAGGAGCCTGGGGTGTACGACCCTTATGCGTCGTCTTTTGGCACGCACTGCACGTCTTACAATATAAACGTACATCTCTGTATACTGACGGCCAATAAAAATCTTTCAGAACTCTCTGCTTGGTTCTAGCACTTCCCATATGACCCGCTAGTGGAACATCATGGGCCAGACGCAATACTGTAGCAATTAACGACCGTGGCACGACGACCTGCTTTTGAACGGAAGCCACTGTGACGTACATACGGAACAGAATGCCCGCCTGAACAAAAAAAGAAGATGACCCGTTCTTATATCTCCTCGTTTTCTCGGTTCGCGCTTCCCCAAAACATGGGTTTAATGATGGGTCCTCCCTTTGTAATCTCGCCAAGCGCTCTGGCGTGATATCTAGGTTGCCCGCTGGCGTAGCCAAAGGTCTAATCTTATCTTTATCGGCTACCCGTCGGCGTGTTTCGACCGCGGCGCAAAAGTCAATACCTTTTGATTGCGACCATGCTTGCACGTTCTCATCGGAAGGGGAAACTACCCGTGATACATTCCCAATGATGAGCTGGGCGCCTGGAAAACAACCAACGACTGCTTCGACTTCCCCGCTAAGGAAAGGTGTATCTATCATTATTCTTGCCATGGGTAATTTCTCAATGGCCCCCGAAAATTGGATGCACGGGACAGTCTCACCTGTAAGCTGTGAATCCCGAATGCAGTCCCTATGCACTCCCACAACGGTAGATCCTGTATCTCGTAAAACCGAGACCGGTTCGTCCCCAACAAACCCCGGATAAACCCTAAGACCACCTCCTGTATGACATGAATTTATAACGGGGATCTTTCTCCCACAAGGTAAAACACCGGAAGATAATAACTTCTCACAACTGGGACACTTAGAATACTGTCCGCCTCCGTTGTCCGATGTAACACACGCAGCCGCATGATGAAATTTATTTGGGGAACATGGACTGGAGCTACTGTCCACGTTCGCCGCTATCCTACCTGCAGGGCAGTTCACGCTGATGTGATCCGCTCTACCGCAGTTCCAACACTTCGCGGCCCTACACTCGCGTGAAAAGTGGCCCACGCGTCCGCAAGTCCAACACTCCGCTCCCTGTGCTGCCCTAGGCCTGGGTCCCCGTGACCCCTCGCGACCGGAACTAGAGTCCCTATGCCGTCGGTCATCGGCAAAGGTCACAACTCGCCCCCGGCCATTACCGCGACCTAGCCCTCCTGCTCGGTCAAACTTACCGGATCCATATGCCGGTGATTGGTGATAGCCCCTACGCTGCCCCTGGGCTTGCCCGCTATAGGCACCACGCTGACGCGACCTGTCCCCAAGTCCTGCCGGCGACCCCTCGACAACGGCGACGTACCCAGCATCTTGGACGTACGCCCTGGCGACTGGTTTGGACGGATGCGCCGTACGGTATGCCTCCGCCAACTTAGACGCCTCCTGCACCGTCGCGGGTTCGTTCTCTTTCAGGAAAGCCACCAGATCTTTGTGGCACGACGCGTACAGCTGGTCACGGATCATTAGGTCTTTCAGTTTAGCGAAATCCGTGCCCACATGCGCCAAGTCTACCCAGTTCGCGAAATACTCCGTTAGTCTCGCGACGAAGGCAGCAAAGTCCTCCCTGGTATCTGCACGTGCCCGCCTAAACTGCTCCCGGAAATATTCCTCGGTACGCGCAAATCGGCGAAGCAGCAAAGCCTTCAGCTTATCGTAATCTTGTACGTCTTCGCGCTGTAGCTCTTTAAAGTATGTTAACGCTCGCCCCTGCAATAGCGACGCCAGGTACGTGGCCCATAATTCCTTATTTTCACCCCATTGCAATTGTGCGTTCAGTTCGAACCTGTAAAGGAAGGCATCTATGTCGTCCTTCCGGTCGTCGAACGTAGGGAGCTTAATCCTAACGCCACCTTTATTGTGTACCTGCCGCTCAACTGTTTCTGTTGGCGCACTCTTTTTGATTTCCAACTCGGCGATTCTTATTCGCGCCTCTCTCTCCTGCTGCTTATCTTCTAACTCCTTTAACTTAAACTCCCTTTCCTGCTCCTGAGCCTTAGCCTCTCTTTCCTGTTGCTGAGCCTCTAACTCCTTTAACTTAAACTCCCTCTCCTCTTCCTTATCCTTAGCCTCTTTTTCCCGCTCTCTATCCTTAGCACGCTCATCGCGCAAATCCGCCTGCTGTTCTTTAATCCAGCCGCGTAGCTCTTCTCCCTCCAGGCCAAGTTCCTTACCCAACTTCATTAGTTGTTGGAGTTCCGCCATTTCACAGATTTATGGTTATGGTATCTATTTAAAAAACGGCTAACCTTTCGGTATGATAACTAACGACACGACCAGAGACCTGAGATCACACCAGATATAACAATACCCAATTGTCCCAAATACAATTCAGAAATTTACCTTTACAGCACAACTAATTCTATATCTATAAAATGCCTAGCACTATTAATTATAAAAGAAACTAGAAACGACAAGAATGAAGAAATACAGTAGAAGGACCACAAGTACGTCAAGGACAACGAACCAGACTAGGACAAAGCTTCTACAAAAAAAAACTATAATGGAAAAAAAATGCAACCTACTACGCCGATTATACTACACGGTACAAACAAGAACAGAGTCTGAAAAAAAAGAACGTATCTACAGATAGGGAGAAGAAGGACAAGAGAAACGTCTTCCTAAAACAACGAGGAAGATAGAACGCTACAATCTAAACAAAAATACAGATCCCTATAGAACTGTTCACTGTGATGAACGAAGTTCCAAAGTTTACCACACCTTTTTAAAAGGATAAACTAAGTTCAACACAGCAAACCCGCGCCACCGCCCGTATAATCAATTACAACGAAAACAGCAAAAACAGGGAAACAGACAGATGAAAAGACAGCCCTTAATCCAGGGTACAAAATTTTAGACTTTTACTTAACTTTCAGCCTTATGAGTTTAAGTCCTCGACCTAATCGGAGCTCTGGCTGCTTGTCTCCTCAGGCTGCACGCACACTCTGCAGAAATTCAGGTACACACTAATACATATTCATCAAAATACATGCATCAATACATATTATTATTCATAAACATACATAAATCATACCATCATGAAGTTTCCATTCATCCCACGAACAAAGACAACAGCACGAATTCCTAGCACAACAGAAAAACAACTAAATATAACGAATACACAATGTCAAAATGACCACAGGTAAACAGGACGAGCCCCCAGTGTCACAAATCCCAGACTGGGAGATGTAATAAGTATGACAGGACAACAATCACGAACAAACAAGTTTAACACTTAACCGAACAACCCATCAGACTCACACATTTATTAACCATAATTATACATATAATAGCGCAATTACATACATTATATTATTGAAATGCACTGCCGTACAACGGCCTTATTCTCACACACACTCTCCCTCGGATCCACAATCCGGTAGTTACTCCTAAAGGCACTTCGGCCTCAGCCTCTCCCCTCAGGGTCTTAACAACACATTAGTAATTTACTGGCACCGCCGTCTCTCAATATCACCTTCCTATTATCATACACCTTAGCATTCCCCTCGCACCTCAGCAGGGCAATAACACATTATTATTTCCATAGCCATCAACATGGCAACAACATAATATCAGTTCACTAGCCTATCAACATGGCAACAATATAGTATCTCATTCACTCTCATATCTACGTCCCTGTCCGTGACCTGACTGCCACGACTTTATGTGCCTCTACTGTCCTACACTGACAGCCTCACTTCTGGCCTATGTGTGGCCGCCGGCCCTATGCTGGCCTATCTCCTGTGCTCATCGAGGTGGCTCTGCGGCCCGTCCCCGACACCTACAAGAATAACATTACATTGGTATAATACCCTACCATTTCTATTCACTCCACCTCTCCTTACAACCCATGAAACGTACACACACTAGTTCACCTTTCACTCACCACACATCTTACGGTAACACACTTCCATCAGAGTACACACTACTCACTCGCGCTACAAATCCATGAACTCACTTTCATCTATCGCTCATGGCGCACATTGCTATATCCAATATCAAGGACTTCCACATTCCTCACCTATACTTATTCACATCATGGTAATAGACGAATATAATATAATACATCAATCATAATAATCAATCAACGTTCTACATACCAGTCATAACTGGAAAGACTCTCACTAGTCTTCTCGACTGCTTCCCCTTTATGTCCGCCCGATGGGCTTTTATTCACAGGTCCGATCCCTAGGACCTTCTAACTTGCAGTGATAGTAATACCGCGCTTTCGCCTCCTTCAGACCCCGCCCCCACTACTACTCACAACAGCACGCTTAACTTGCTGTCTACTGTGAGTCCTTACTCTACACCCGCTCTGTAGCAATCCCCTTAATTGCACTCACTCCACTCGTGACACCCTACTCCTTGAACTCGTAAGGTCAGGGTTAATTTTAACGTCCCTGTAACCTTGTGTCGGAGTTAACTCCGGCAATTGAATTTGTAACTCTTCCTGCGCCTCGGTGTCGCTTACGTCACAGTCCAACTGGTCTACGACCCCCGTACAAGCAGCAGAGAAGACAGTCTCCTCTGGTCTTGTCTGTGCACACAGATACTGTGGTCTCTCATAAAATCTCTGTAGCACATTAACATGGAAAACCTTACTCGCTCCATCAATGTGGATAGCGTAATCTACCTTTGAAACAACTCGCTCAATAACATAAGGGCCTTTCCATGTCATCAATAACTTATTATGGTCCGTAGGTAACAACAACAGAACCTTGTCTCCTGGCTTAAAAATTCTCAGTTTGGAACCTCTATCTTTATAGTCTTTTGCTCTTTTCGAAGCGATACTAGACGCTTCTTCTGCTATAGTGCGCGCTGCAGATAGTCTTTCTCTTAAATCAACAAGGTACTGAAACACCGAAATCTGCTCATCGTCTCCCGATGATGGCGACGTCATCATGTCCCGAAGAACATCAGTTGGGCCCCTAGGACTACGACCGTACATCATTTCGAACGGCGAGAATCCCGTTGACTCCTGCCGTACCTCTCTGTACGCGAATAGCACTGCAGGGATATATCTATCCCAATCTTTAGGGCGATCAGCAGCTACCTTACGCAGCATCGACTTCAACGTCGAGTTCAATCTCTCGCACATGCCATTAGCCTGCGGATGGTAAGGGGTGGTAGTGATGGGTTGTATGCTGAGTAAGCGGAACAATTCCTTCATCATCTGCGACGTAAATTGCGCGCCCCTATCAGACAGAATTTGCTCTGGTATTCCTACCCTAGCGAAAATTGCAAACAACGCTTCCGCGACTGCCTCAGACGTTATGGTCCGCAGAGGAACCGCCTCTGGCCATCTCGTAGCATTACATATGACCGTTAAGAAAAATCGATTCCCCCTATCGGTCGCTGGGTGAATGGGGCCAACAAGGTCTATCGAGACCTTTTTAAACGGTTCCGAGACCGTGGGGATCTTCTGAAGAGGAGCCTGGGGTGTACGACCCTTATGCGTCGTCTTTTGGCACGCACTGCACGTCTTAGAATAGACCTGCACATCTCTGTGGATCGATGGCCAGTAAAAATTTTTAAGAACCCTTTCTTTGGTTCTAGCTATCCCCATATGACCCGCTAATGGGACATCATGTGCCAAATGCAATACTGTTGCGATCAGCAACGCTGGCACAACGACCTGCTTTAAAATGGAGGACACCGTTACATACTTACGGAACAGAATGCCCGCCTGAACAATAAAGGAGGACGACCCGTTCTTATATCTCCTCGTTTTCTCGGTTCGCGCTTCCCCAAAACATGGTTTTAATGATGGGTCCTCCCTTTGTAATCTCGCCAAGCGCTCTGGCGTGATATCTAGGTTGACCGCTGGCGTAGCCAAAGGTCTAATCTTATCTTTATCAGCTACCTGTCGACGTGTTTCGACCGCGGCGCAAAAGTCAATACCTTTTGATTGCGACCATGCTTGCACGTTCTCATCGGAGGGGGAAACCACCCGTGATACATTCCCAATGATGAGCTGGGCGCCTGGAAAACAACCAACGACTGCTTCGACTTCCCCGCTAAGGAAAGGTGTATCTATCACTATTCTTGCCATGGGTAATTTCTCAATGGCCCCCGAAAATTGGATGCACGGGACAGTCTCACCTGTAAGCTGTGAATCCCGAATGCAGTCCCTATGCACTCCCACAACGGTAGATCCTGTATCTCGTAAAACCGAGACCGGTTCGTCCCCAACAAACCCCGGATAAACCCTAAGACCACCTCCTGTATGACATGAATTTATAACGGGGATCTTTCTCCCACAAGGTAAAACACCGGAAGATAATAACTTCTCACAACTGGGACACTTAGAATACTGTCCGCCTCCGTTGTCCGATGTAACACACGCAGCCTCTTGATGAAATTTATTTGGGGAACATGGACTGGAGCTACTGTCCACGTTCGCCGCTATCCTACCTGCAGGGCAGTTCACGCTGATGTGATCTGCTCTTCCGCAGTTCCAACACTTCGCGGCCCTACACTCGCGTGAAAAGTGACCCACGCGTCCGCAAGTCCAACACTCCGCTCCCTGTGCTGCCCTAGGCCTGGGTCCCCGTGACCCATCGCGACCGGAACTAGAGTCCCTATGCCGTCGGTCATCGGCAAAGGTCACAATTCGCCCCCGGCCATTACCGCGACCTAGCCCTCCTGCTCGGTCAAACTTACCGGATCCATATGCCGGTGATTGGTGATAGCCCCTACGCTGCCCCTGGGCTTGCCCGCTATAGGCACCACGCTGACGCGACCTGTCCCCAAGTCCTGCCGGCGACCCCTCGACAACGGCGACGTACCCAGCATCTTGGACGTACGCCCTGGCGACTGGTTTGGACGGATGTGCCGTACGGTATGCTTCCGCCAACTTAGACGCCTCCTGCACCGTCGCGGGTTCGTTCTCTTTCAGGAAAGCCACCAGATCTTTGTGGCACGACGCGTACAGCTGGTCACGGATCATTAAGTCTTTCAGTTTAGCAAAATCCGCG
This sequence comes from Onchidella celtica, assembly GCA_963931925.1. NCBI lineage: Eukaryota > Metazoa > Mollusca > Gastropoda > Systellommatophora > Onchidiidae > Onchidella > Onchidella celtica. Next base: position 1,870,008 of record OZ007580.1, on the reverse strand, counting down.
CCCACATGCGCCAAGTCTACCCAGTTCGCGAAATACTCAGTTAGTCTCGCGACGAAGGCAGCAAAGTCCTCCCTGGTATCTGCACGTGCCCGCCTAAACTGCTCCCGGAAATATTCCTCGGTACGCGCAAATCGGCGAAGCAGCAAAGCCTTCAGCTTATCGTAATCTTGCACGTCTTCGCGCTGTAGCTCTTTAAAGTAGGTTAACGCTCGCCCCTGCAATAGGGACGCCAGGTACGTGGCCCATAATTCCTTATTTTCCCCCCATTGCAATTGTGCGTTCAGTTCGAACCTGTAAAGGAAGGCGTCTATGTCGTCCTTCCGGTCGTCGAACGTAGGGAGCTTAATCCTAACGCCACCTTTATTGTGTACCTGCCGCTCAACTGTTTCTGTTGGCGCATTCTTTTTGATTTCCAACTCCGCTATTCTCATTCGCGTCTCTCTCTCCTGTTGGTTATCCCTAGTTTCTATCTCCCTTAACTTTATCTCCCTCTCCTGCTCCTGAGCCTTAGCCTCTCTTTCCTGTTGCTGAGCCTCTAACTCCTTTAACTTAAACTCTCTTTCCTCTTCCTGAGCCTTTTTTTCCTGCTCTCTATCCTTAGCACGCTCATCGCGCATTTCTGCCTGCTGTTCTTTAATCCAGCCGCGTAGCTCTTCTCCCTCCAGGCCAAGTTCCTTACCCAACTTCATTAGTTGTTGGAGTTCCGCCATTTCACAGATTTATGGTTATGGTATCTCTTATTAAGACGACCAACCTGTCGGTATGATCACTAACAATACGACCAGAGACCTGAGATCACACCAGATATAACAATACCCAATTGTCTCAAATACAATTCGGAAATTTACCTTTACAGCACAACTAATTCTATATCTATAAAATGTATAGCACTATTAATAATAAAAAAGAGTAGAAAAGACAATAATAAGGAAATTCAGTAGAAGGACCACAAGTACGTCAAGGACAACGAACCAGACTAGGACAAAGCTTCTACAAAAAAAAACTATAATGGAAAAAAAGAATGCAACCTAACTACGCCGATTACACTACACGGTACAAACAAGAACAGAGTCTGAAAAAAAAGAACGTATCTACAAATAGGGAAGAGAGGGACAAGAGAAACGTCTTCCTAAAACAACGAGGAAGATAGAACGCTACAATCTAAACAAAAATACTGGTCCCTACAGAACTGTTCACTGTGATGAACGAAGTTCCAAATTTAGCCCACCTCCCGAAGAGGACAAACTACGCTCACCACAGCAAACCCGCGCCACCACCCGTATAATCTATAACGACAACAAAAACAGCAAAAACAGGGAAACAGACAGATGAAAAGACAGCCCTCAATCCAGGGTACAAAATTTTCACTTAACTTTCAATTTTTGAGTTTAACTCCTCCCCTTAATCGGAGCTCTGGCCGCTTGACTCCTCAGGCTGGCACACACACTCTGCAGAAATTTAAGTACACATTAATACATATTCATCAAAATACATGCATCAATACATATTCATAAATATACATAAATCATATCATCAAAATTCCATTCATCCCACGAACAAAGGCAACAGCGTGAATTCCTAGCACAACAGAAAAACAACTAGATATAATGAATACACAATGTCAAAATGACCACAGGTAAACAGGACGAGCCCCCAGTGTCACAACGGACGAGCCCCCAGTGTCACAAATCCCAGACTGGGAGATGTAATAGTTTATGACAGGACGACAATCACGAACAAACAAGTTTAACACTTAACAAAACAACCCATCAGACTCACACATTTATTAAACATAATTATACATATAATAGCGCAATTACATACATTATATTATTGAAATGAACTGCCGTACAACGGCCTTATTCTCACACACACTCTCCCTCGGATCCACAATCCGGTAGTTACTCCTAAAGGCACTTCGGCCTCAGCCTCTCCCCTCAGGGTCTTAATAGTACATTAATGATTCACTGGCACCGCAGTCTCTCAACATCACCTTCCTATTGTCATACAACTTATCAGTTCACTTGCCCATCATCATGGCAATAATATAGTATCTCATTCACTCTCATATCTACGTCCCTGTCCGTAGCCTGACTGCCACGACTTTATGTGCCTCTACTGTCCTGCACCGACAGTCTCACTTCTGGCCTATGTATGGCCCCCGGCCCTATGCTGGCCTATCACTTGTGCTCATCGAGGTGGCTCTTCGGCCCGTCCCCGACACCTACAAGAATAACATTACATTGGTATAATACCCTACCATTTCTATTCACTCCACCTCTCCTTACAACCCATGAAGCGTACACACACTAGTTCACCTTTCACTCACCACACATCTTACGGTAACACACCTCCATCGGAGTACACACTACTCACTCGCGCTACAAATCCATGAACTCACTTTCATCTATCGCTCATGGCGCACATTGCTATATCCAATATCAAGGACTTCCACATTCCTCACATATACTTATTCACATCATGGTAATAGACGAATATAATATAATACATCAATCATAATAATCAATCAACGTTCTACATACCAGTCATTACTGGAAAGACTCTCCCACTAGTCTTCTCGACTGCTTCCTTTATGTCCGCCCGATGGGCTCTTATTCACAGGTCCGCTCCGTCGGACCTTCTAACTTGCAGTGATAGTTATACAGCGCTTTCGCCTCCTTCAGACCCCCCCCCCACTACTCACAACAGCACGCTTAACTTGCTGTCTACTGTGAGCCCTTCTTACTCTACACCCGCTCTGTAGCAATCCCCTTAATTGCACTCACTCCACTCGTGACAGAGACTACTGAGAGTACTGACCCCATGTACTTTTTGTTGTGAAGTTTAGCTTAGCTGTTTCCGATAATTTCATGCAATAGCTTCATGTGTTCATTCTGTCCAGTAGATTTGATTTCTAAATGCACCATATTTATGATGCTATGCAGATTGGCAGAGGAATGAACTGCACATTTTATTACTGATATGTCATGTTGGTGTTTCACTGAATTTGTATAGAGGGCTACAACCATGCATGATCAAAGTGAAGTTGGCCGGAATTTTAACTGCAATCCTTATGTCCCCTCTGGTAATTTGTTTAATCTGTTGGATTTGCCAGCTTTATTGAAATATGGGAATTACAGACCTGAGGCCTCCTTTTAAATTTAAAGCGTCTCACAATAATTAAACCTAGTCAAACCCTCTCAATTGATTGATCAGCGTGCAGCATTTGTTGATTGTGTTTCAGACTATTGTGCACATTTGTGTGTTGCATGTGTTTTAAAAAACCAAAAAACACCACGATGTATTTGCGTTGGGTGTAGTGTTTGCAGGATTTTGTTTCCATGATCAACAGCTTTCAGGGAAAGTAATTTGATTTCATTTTCACTCATGGTACAGATATTTGAATGTTTATTAGTTATTTCAAACTTAAAGTGGAGCAGACAGTTTATGGTTCATTAGCTTGTTGTTATGTACGGCATATGTATTGTCTTGTCCAGAATGTCCACTCTTAACAATTTATCTGCATTTGGACTAATTTTCCGAAGCCAAAGGAAACCTGGGCTAATGTTTCGGCATAATTCACAGGAAAACTGCAGCAAGAAATTCCAGACATTTTGGAAACTCATTTGGATGACTTAAACTTCATTTGGAAACACTACCAAAAACAAGGTTATGCCACACTGTTTGCTGAAGATCAACCTAATCTTGGTGTCTTCAACCTCAGATTGAAAGGTTTTGTCAAACTTCCAACGGACCACTATATGCGCAGATTTTGGCAGGTAAACACATGCGGTTACAGTGACTGCTAGTTCATGGATTTTACTTTTTTAGGCTTAAAATATTTTTCAAGAAAAATTTGGTGCATATTTTAAAGAATTAAGCTCTCTGAGTAGTTTTACCAGTGGCCCAGTCTGTGAGAATTGGTTCAGTTTCAGTTATTTCTTGATATATATATCTAATTGTGATCTGAACATCACTCCTGTCACGTAGTGTGTCGATGTGGATGCATTGAGCACCATAATGAGCCATCCAAACAGAATGTATACTTGGAAGGGGGTTGCCCGGGTTCGCCCCCCCCCCCTCCTCAAATGAATAAAAAGTGTGTGTGTGTGTTGGGGGAGGGGGGGGGGGGGGTAACAAGGTACACTTTTCAAATTATGGTAATGAATTAAAAGGTTTGGTTTTCTTTATGTTTTTTAAGCAAATTAAATTGTTGGATTAGTGGATTACATAAAAATCATGTTTCTAATGAAATAGTCAAAGTAGTCCATGTAAAATTTTACTTAAATCTATAGAACAGTGTCCTTGTGATGTATATTCACTGTTCTGACAGTTGCACGCTTGTTGGGGATGGGGGGTGGGGTGGAACAGGCATGAAAAAAAACATTAGAGGGAGGGGAAAATAAATTGCCAGAATCTATCTTATGTACTGTATTGGTGCCCCTTATATGGATTTTCTGTATAGTGATTTTCATTTGTATAAAGAAAAGAAAGTCACTCACATCTGGTGTTTGCAGATAATTTTATATTAACCAAAACCACACATGAAGGTCCGTCATCCATACTGGCATATTCGACTGCCATTATTTGTGTATTTTTCATGTATTGGTTCATTTTGATTGCTATCTTCATTTCATATCTGTCTTATTTACATTGTTTGTTCTTGTCTTTCAAATTTCTTTCCCTTGAATGCAGCAGCCATACATATAGGTAGACCAACTTTTAAGTGCTCTCAAACTATGGCAAAAAGAAAAGAAAAAGTTTTCTGTAGCAAAGCCTCAGGTATGAAATTTTACAGAAATAATACAATAAAATGTGAAGAAAAAGAGAAGACAAATCAAGCTTTTGATTGATTGATCTTTATTAGGAAAAAAATGTAATAGGATAGAATATTGGACCAATAAAAAAAATCTAGAATGTTATACAAATACAAGAATGTTGCTGCGAGTTCCAAATTTGAATTTTCGTAGCATAGCACATCCGTCAGTGTATGGTGGCTCGAATTTTTCTTTCTCTCTTTGCCATATTTTGACTTTGCTTCAAGCCTTGATTTTTTGTTTTTTTAATTATATTTCATCAATTTCTTTGGTACTTTGCATTCATTTCCTGCACCATTTTTCCCCATTTGTCCAGGCAGTGACGGACTCGCATCTGAAGGATTCTTGCAGTGAACAGTATTGCACCGGCACTACTCCCAACCACCACATCTTACTGCAGTACCTGGGTGATTTCTTTGACAAATACAAAAATATTTCTCGATTTGCTGTGGGGTATTCCGGTGAGCTTAGCCATGACGCAATTAACCCTGTAAGCTATTTGGATGCAGATTTGCACAACTTCTTTGCCAACTTGCTGTCCAAAGGGCACCTCAAAAACACAGTTTTGGTGGTCTTCTCAGATCATGGTCTTCGGAACGGGGCAGTCCGCCAGACTTTGCAAGGAAAATTGGAAGAAAGACGTCCATTTTTGTCTATTGCATTACCCAAAAGTTTTAAGAGAAAACATGCAACTTTGTTCCAGCAGATGAGTAGAAACTTTAAGAGTCTGACAACTCCTTTTGATGTACATGAGACTTTACTTCAGCTGCTTGACTTGTCAAAGGTAACAGGAGGGACACAGATTCTACACTTTAAAATCTTGTAAATTGTATCATTAACTTGATGAAGTTGTTTGCTTTGTGAAGGTTAAAGAGAGTTTTAGCATTGTAGTTATTGTCAGGAGAGAAAGCCACAATAAATATAGTTTGAGACAACTACAGATGTTTGACCAGATACAAGGAAGTGGACTTGTAATATTTTATAAACACTGTTGATTCAAAATCTCATGCATTGAAAGCCTAAAATATGCAAAGCTTTTATTTTGGATGAAGAGTCTTTCATGGTGTGGTCCAACACATATTGTTTGCCAGCTTGTAAAAATTACTGGTTTATCAGTGATTAATATAGCTATTTACACACGAAATCTCATCCTTTTTTACTCTTCCAACTGTGATTAGACCTGTAATATTTGTACATGTCCAGTGTTAATTTTGTACAGTGCAATTTGGTCATTAAATTCAATCATACTGAAGTAAATACTTCTAATGTAATTCTGTATTTTCTTCAGGCCTATTCAGAACACAAAATCAGAAAAAGAGGAATTAGTTTGTTTCAGCCCATACCTCAAGGTCGCACCTGTGCGCAGGCAGGTATAGACACACATTGGTAAGTTTGACATCAGTTGCGCTAATCTGTTGAATGTTTATCAATATACCTTTTTGGTTCTGTCATAGGAACGTTTGTGAAAGCAACTATTATCTATTGCACGAACTTAAGAAGGCAGAATTTTTGGGTCATTGTATGCTGTAATATTCTTCTTCATTTCCTGGCCTCAGATTTGGAATTCTCTGCCTCGGTCTTTGAGCAAAATTGAACATTTTATATCCTTTTAACATTAACTGAAGGGCTATCTTTTTATACTCTGAGTTGTCAAAAGTGCTTCTGATTTTCTTTCTCATTTATTAAATAAATTTAACTGTATTTGTATGATTCAATATATATAGGCATGTCCATGCGAAATAAATGTAAAGCACTTTGTACCTGGCCATTCACAGGATGGAGCTTTATATACATGTCGTGTATTATAACTGTTGTCCCTGGCTTGTCTTTTACAATTCTGGCGTGAAATGTAACAGCTAGATGACTTGATTTGCTCCTCAGGTGTACCTGTATGCATGAGACACCTGTACCAGTCACTGAACCAGTGGTGAAAGGAGCTGCAGATGCTGTTGTAACAGCCATCAACAAACTGACCCTGGCTGACAGACATCATTGTGTCCCACTCAAACACAACTTGACTCGCTTTGCCAGCTTGATTGTGCCCAATATGAAGGTTAGGAAATGCATTGTACCTGTTGAAAGGATACTTTGTGCAGAAATGCTCTATTTCATAACTGCCCTCTGCCGTCATCTCACATGTGTAAAAAATGTGTTATCATAAAACAGTAGAAATACAGGAAGAAAACTGACCTTGATGAAAAAGTCTTTTTTAGTTTGTTCTTCTCATGTTTAATCAGTTTGTTCTTTCTCCTGTAAATCTGACATAACTAGACTTGGGCGGTGTGCACCTGAGAGCATTGAAATGTGTAATGATGGGATTGGAATGTGTAAAGAAGTGGTGGGAAGTGCGCAAACAAAAATGACATGTTTATTCTTTAGTTTAAAATGTGTACACAGAGTTGTATTGAAAGTCATTTGTTGCCATGAGATAAGACATATGGTAGCTTTTCAATGAGAGGTCGGGTTTTTTTTTTCTTTTCTGCATAAACTTAATTACCCATAAGTAGTTATCCCATGTTTTCTACATGTTTGGGTTAAACTTTATGGATTTGTTTCAGCTGCTGACATTTGTGAGAACAAAGGAAACAGAGAACTTTGAAGCGACCTATGGCAATGCAACCAATGACATGGCTGAGTTTCAAGTGACTGTACAAACAGATCAGTGTGGTGGGGTGTTCGAAGCCACAGTCCAGGCCTTGTACAGCCAGCAAGAAGATGAGTCTACAGGCCAGGAACATGGCGCAGTAACGTACAATGTGAAACAGATGGACATTAGCAGAATTGATACCTATGGAACTCAGTCTGCCTGTATATGTAAAACTAACCCACACATCATGAAGTTTTGTTGCTGTAAGACTTACTTGAAGGGAGAAAAATTATCAAGTTGCTAGTATGGTCAAGCATAAGGAAAAGTTGACATAGTGCCAAAATACAGGTCTCTCACTGAGACAATCTGATGCCAGCCAAACTTGAGATCTTAGAAATTGTTAAGTCAAACATCTGTCTCACATTTGACTAGTCAAAGACTAGAATTTACAAGTACTAATCATGTCAGCAAAAGAAATGATTTAGTTTGAATATATTTAAAAGATAACTTTTCACTGGCAGTCATGTACTTACTTTTTTTTTTCTTGTAGAGTATTATAAGTGATTCTAGAATGTGTATAAAGCTGCAGTCCAGTCTGGGGGGTTCATGATTGATTAGAATTCAAAATATGGGAATAGAAAATGTGAAACAAATTCATTACACAAGGCAACAATCTGAATTGACAAGAAGGATGATTAATTTTGAATAATTAGCCTCCTTTTACATTTATAAGGCAAGAAATACTCAAAGATTTTCTGATTTGTGCAATTGAAAACTCACATCCTGTCTTTGGGTGATTTTATCATTTATTGTGATGAGACTTTTTGTCAGTGCTGAGCATGTGGCATCTAGAAGCTGTGGGAACTATTTCAAAGACTTACAGGTCCCATAAATGTACAAAAGATGAACTAAGTTACAAGATCCGTTCTTTAAAAATATCTATATCTATAAAAGATATATCTGGGGTTTGCTTGTTGAGACAAGGTTACTGATCGAATTTCTCACTGCATTTGATGACCACAGATGGAAAGATGTCTTCAGATGTTTATGTCATTACATGATCGTGACTAAAAGTGTAAGTAATCTATTTTATGAAATCTGTATTTGGCTGAGCTAATACGGTTTCTTTTTATTGTCTACTTTTGTATCAGATAAGTACCTTCACCATCTAAAACAATTCAGATATATACTCTCTTGTTCATCCGTGTTGCTACTGGATCAACTTATTGCACATCTTCTCTTGGCATCATTGAGTTCAAAATATAACAATTTATTTTACAACTATCCTCCGGCTCATGATCTGTAATAGATTATGAAGAGATATTGTTTAATTAAAGTCTGTCTTGTGTGCTGATTATCATGTTTACTGACAGTCATATTACACAGACACCATGGGTGCCAGATTGCTGGCCACAGTTACCGTGCCAGCCTAATAAATGCTCTGAAAATATGTTTGCTGGTTTACCAGTCACAGAGCTGTTATTTTACCCATCACTGACGCTCACAAAATGAAAAGTGGAAGCATAATTATATGGCATTGGAATGACGCCATTGAAACTTCCTGTCGGTGAATGTTTTTCACTTTACTTTCTTTTGGAAGAATAGATGTGAGACCTCCAGGGCGTAAGTAAGCAGTCTAATTCCAAGTGTGTACATGCACATTTACAGTGTACTGGTTGTGAACAAGTTTGAGTTACATTCCAAGATACAAAGGTAGAAGGTTTGCTGGCCTTTCAGAATTTCTAGTTTCTGCCCGCAGGATTTTGATAGATAACACTGGCACACCTGTAATGTACAACACATACGTCAACATGCATTTAGACAATCACAGTCAGAAATGCCACGGACATTCTTCAGTATTGCAAAAGATCATGGCAACATTTTTATATGAACTTTTCAGGCAGTGTACATGGGAACACTTAAACCCGCTGAAGATGACGTTATTGTCTCACTGGAAGGTTTATGGCCTACTGTAGTATTTATAGTTTTCTATTTGGATTGAAAAGTCAAACATCAAAATATTAAGCACTGCAAAGTTGTCACTCTTGAGAAAATATGAACTGTTTTTTTGGTGGGGTTAATTAAAGTAAGCTTGGTGTGTGCACCTTTCCTTATTATAGTGTTAGTTTAACATTTGTGTGGCGCACCAGGAAATTTTGTCGGATGACGCACAGGCTGCTTTTGAGATACAGGCCTATAAGGTCATTTTTCTCAGTTTCTCCGGTTACTACACATGACACTTTAAATGCCATATCTCAAAAACTATTTGAGATATTGACTTCAAATGAAAAGCAAAATACACAGAAAATGTCCGTCTTTCATTATAGTTGTATATCTCAAAATATGAAATTTGATCTATGTGAAAGGTTTTCCTAGAACACCACACATTTGTCCATATTTTATTGTCAACATTTTGAAGCAAAATGTAGTATTCATACTGACTTTCTGAAGTTTAACTAATTAGGTTAAACCACCACTTAGTTGGTTTTGATTTTTAATTTTCATGGGGGACAATTCATTTTCTGATTTCATTGGGCACTGTGATATTTACATTATCTAGACTTTCTTCGGTTTGGAGCACAAGTGGACTTATGGTATCATTTTTGTTCAAGAAGACTAAATTCTGTCCTCTGAAGGAGAAAAAAGCCTCTGGGAAATTTGTTACACAAGTGATTTAAAGTCCACGTTGTTTGGCTTGAAAAACTGATTACACGTGTTTGGTCATGATCTCTAATGTTCTTGTATAGATTTATTGTCATGTGGACATTACATTTTATATCAAATATTTTGTACAGGTATTAGGTTATGCCGCCCCTGACATTCCTTGCAAGAGAATATTTAATGCAACATACCAGAGGTAGTTTTAATAGGGAACAAGAAAAAAAGGGAACAAGAAGAAAGAAGGAAACCAGAGAAACCAAAGAACTTTTCCCAGGTAGCTCAAAGTGAACTTTTTTCATTTTATTATTTTATAATTGACACCCATTGTTGTCTCGTCTGACAGTTTGTGTTTCTAAGAAATTTAATACCAGATTGATCCTTGTAATTTTACAAGAAACAAAAGAAACTTACATGTACATAGACGTTTGACTGGGAGTTTATTGAGGCTGTTTGCGGGAATGGAGTTATCACATCAGAGGTACATGTACTTCCCTGGGCTTTCACGCTTTAATTGCAAATGGTCACAAATTACAATTAATTTTGAGCAATCGACGAATTCCAATTACACATAAAAATATCAACTCTATGACACATGTACTTAGAAGTGGGAACTTAGAATTTGTTTAAATGTTTTGGGATGTCAGAATTACTCAAGAAGATTACTAGTGTATTAATGTTGTTTGAAATTGTGTTAAAAGACAATCCAATGCAAATCTGCCAGTTGACACATAATTTATCAAACATGCCCATTGGAACTCTGTTAGCACTGGACATACCACCACAATGAAGTGAGATTGTCTGCTGATTGCATAATATGTGAATGACAATCTCCGGTTTTATTGACAATGGAATATATTGTTTATTAAGATTTTATTGGTTGTATGTTGGTATGTACATGTTTATGTATGGAGAATTTGTACAGTGGTCGGCAATGAAAAAATCTTGCCATGGCCTCAAATGTTGTCACAGTTGTATTTCTGTGATGGGCACATTTTTATTTACATTTATGACAAAATGCCATTCCATTTTTTATTGTTTACAAACAGCAGCACAGGTTCCCTATTTCTCAGTTTTGATTTATAAACTAGTTGGTGACTTGGTACTATTTGACCATCTGTTGTGTTTTGGGGGTAGACTAAACACAGAAGTCTGTTAGTATAAGAGACGCAAGGACGCAGCCATTATGTGTGAGACCAACTTGGCAACTGATGCCAGGTATCTTTATTAACAAGATGTCAAATTAGCATTTATAATGAACCAAATATATAACATCTCCTTTCTTAAGCTAATTCTCCTGTTAGCTTCATTTAAATTAGGTATTAGCAATATTACCATTACAGGTTCATAATTTGAATTACTCACTTCATTTAGAATTAAGTATTCTTTTGTGAAGTCAAATCTTTATGTTTGCTTGTCAATTAAATCAGTGATTAATTCAAATGATTATAATTAAATTATGAAATATTATTGTTATTATTTCTTTTGGCCTTCTTGTTATAATCATGAAACATTCTCTACTTGAGATTTGTCTTTTAGAATTATAATTGTACTCTTAATCATTTGCTGAAATTAATACTTAAGTGTCCATTTGTGTAATGATAAATGTCCATGATTGTTCTGGCATTATGATTATAATTCTTTGCTACAACTACAACAGGTTTGTAACTAAACTAAATTAAATTGTCTGTGAAACACACAATAAAGTTCAATGTTCTGAACAGTAACACAATAACAAAATTAACTGTCTTTGAAGCGAGCAGGTTTAAACACTTCCCTGCCGCTTCTAGTTCTGTACGGCTGTGGCGGGTCTGGTTCCGGTGTTGGCGGTGTTGGTTCAGGTCCCTGAGATGGTCCTGATGATGTTGGTGCCTCAGTAATCGCTTGGTATGGCATCTCATCTGTCAGGTCGTCAGTCGTTGGTGATGGCTTGTGCTGAAATCCGTCTGCAGGCTTAAGAATGTCTTTTCTGTTTCTGCGGAACTCTCTGTTGCCACTTTGAACTATGTAAGAACGAGGGGCATTAGCTTGTCCCACTACCCTTCCTGGAGTCCAGTTTTTTTCATCGCGGGTGCGGATGTATACGTCTTGATCAGGCTCAATAACTGGTAGGTTCTGGTGACCTCTGTAGTTGCGACGTTGCTGTGATTGTTGCTCCTGTTTTGTTTTCCTAATTGTCTCAGAGTCTTTAGTCTTGAACTGTTCTTTCTTTGCTGGCAGTGTTGTTCTGATTTGTCTACCAAACATTAGTGTTGCAGGTGACACATTGCTATGTTTGTTAGGTGTTGTTCTGTAGTTTAAGATAGCTAAGTATGGGTCTTCTGATTTGTTGAGTATCTTCTTGATTGTTTGTACTGTTCTTTCCGCTAGTCCGTTGCTTTGCGGATAATGGGGGCTACTTGTCTTGTGAGAAATACTCCAGCTGGTGGTGAATGTTTTAAAAGCTTGGCTAGAGTAGTAACTCGCGTTGTCAGTCACTAGCTTTTCAGGAATACCATGACGACTGAATATTGATTTCAGGTGTGTGATTACAGTCTGGCTTGTGGTGTCTGAGACTAAGGCAATTTCTACGAAATTTGAAAAGTAGTCCACTACTAGCAAATAGTCCTTTTGTCGCCACGTAAAGATGTCTGATGCTACATTCTGCCAGGGGTAATCTGGTATTTCATGATTCTTGAGTGTTTCTGTTGTTTGGCGGTTTCTGTGTTTCAGGCATGTATCGCAATGTGATATCATTTGTTCAATTTCTTTAGCCATGCCCGGCCAGTAAATTGATTCTCTTGCTCTCCTTTTGCACATATCTATGCCTAAATGTCCTTCATGAATGTCTTTCAACATCTTTTTTCTCATTGATTGGGGAATCAGTAATTGTTCTCCCTTGAAGATTCTTCCATCTTCATATGTCAGTGTTTCTCGAACATCCCAGAATGCCTTTAGATCTGAGGGAATTTTTGATTTCTCGTCCGGCCACCCTTGTTCAATGAAGAATTTCAACTGTTGTAATTGGCAATCCTTCTGAGTTTCTTTCTTCAGTTCTTCGTCTGCCTGTGGTGTAACTGGTAGATTGTTCATCATGGTATGCAGTAGTTTGAAAACAGCCCCCTGAGCTGCTGACAGCCGAATGCTCCGCAGACCGGATTCTGGCGTGGAGATCATCAGGAGAGAATGCGTCGCTGTTTCGGGCTCTACCTCTCTACAGCTATTTTAATGACGCACCGAGCCCCCTCACTGATGTGAGGTCTCCTTGCCAGTTCGACTGTGTGCCTCTACTGTCAACCGTCAGGACTCATTCCAGGTGGTATCCTCTCTCTTCAACCAGATCCAATGGCTTGCTCTTTCTACAGTCTTTTGTAGATCTTTCCTCATGGCATTTCCTTTCTTTGGGCCAAGTCCAGCCACTCTCATCCACCTGCTGACGCTGTCTGCAATGAAGCCTCTACACCCGACCTCGACTGGGAAATGCGATACCTTCCATCCCGCCTCCGCGCACTCTTCGACAAGAGCTTCGTAGCGGCTCTCCTTCCTCTCGTGTGCTGCCTTGATATTATCTTCATAAGGCACCGTCAGCTCTACCAGATGTACCTCTTTCTCTTCTTCGCTCCATAACACCAGGTCAGGCTTCTTTGTTGTTGGAATGGGAAAAAATTTCTTGCTGCCTTCTAGATCTGCAGACACTTCCCATTGGCCACCACTTTCGCCAGCAAGGGCTTTGCTTGTCTTCTCTCTTTCAGGCACCTTACTTCCTTGCAGCACGAACGTGATCTTTCTCAGTCCGTGGTCCTGCGATTTAGGAGCGTACTTTCCCTCATTCACCTGCTCCTTTGCTGTCTTTGTGAGAATCTTGAGCACCTCATTGTGCCTCCACGTGTATCTGTTTAGCGCTAAGTGGCAGTTTGAGAGGATATGTTTCATGGTTCCTAGCTTTCCGCACCTGCACTTGTCATCTTCCTGGGCCTTCCATCTGACCAGGTTCACCGGTGAAGGCAGAACGTCGTAGGTAGCCCGAAGAAGGAAGCTCAGCCTTGAAGTATTCCACTCCCATACCTCACTCCACCCAATCTTTCTTTCCACTACATGCTCCTCCCAACTCGTCACTTGTCCTTGCTGAGCACACTGAACTAGATGAACTTCCCGCCTCTCCGCCTCCATCTTTCGCACCTGCCCTGCTGCAGCTGATCTTCTCTCCTTCTGTGACATTTTCCCAAAGGGCTTGAAGTCACCACTACCCAGCCCCAGCCTGTCTGCCTGTGCAGGGCCAACAATGTCGCCATGCTTCAACACAGAGATGACCTCATCAGCCGCGTCCTCCGCCCTCCATTTTCTTGCCGTTCTGACATCCGGTGGGTTGTCGCTGATCTTATGGTCCTTCGACTCCCTCAGCATCATCACCGTCCTGATCTTTCCTGCCTTGTAGATCTCCACGATTGAAGTGAGTGGCACCTGGAGCGCGCCTTTCTGCCTGTACAGGGCTGATGTGTTAATTGTTCGTGATAGGCCTAGCCACTTTCTGATGAAGTTGTTACACGCTCTCTCTATCATTTCAACTCTTGACAAGGCGACTTCGTACATTGTCAGTGGCCATGCAAGCCGCGGGTATAGGGCGAACTGAAGACACCATATCTTGTACTTTCCTGGCAGCCTAGTCTTGTCAATGGCTTTCAGGCCATCCTCTGCTTGTTTCATGATAGCCACGCCACGGCTCTTGTCATTCAGTGCTCCCGCATACCATCGGCCTAAACTCTTAACAGGCTCATCTTTCACTGTGGGTATCTTCTCCCCCGCGATCGTGAATTTCTGTTGCTTCTGCTTTCCTTTGTGCAAGGTCAGGCTCCTGGACTTCTTGGCTTTGAATTTCATCCTCGACCACGTTACCAGCTCATCCAGCCGCGCCAAGACCGTCTGCATTATGTCCGCATCTTTTGTCAGCAGAGTCACATCATCCATGAATGCCTTCTTCGGTGCTCTTACTTCTGCCTCTTCTTCACTTAAGCCTGCTGACCTCAAGAGCATCTCCATCACTAGGATGAACCAGATGACCGAAATCGTGCAGCCAGCTGCTATACCGATCTCCAAACGGTGCCACTCAGTTGTGAATTCTTCTGTTGAGAATCGCATCTGGAATTTGCTGTAGTACTCGTTCATGATGTCTTGCACCTTGCGCGGGATGTAGAAGAATTCCATTGCTTTCATCAGCAGTTTGTGGGGTACTGACCCATAGGCATTCGCCAGATCCAACCAGACCACGTTCAGGTTACTTTTGGCTTTCTTGGCATCCTGAATTGCCTCCCAAATCGTGAAAGCATGCTCAATGCAGCCCGGCATCCCTGGCACTCCTGCTTTCTGGACGCTTTCGTCCACGTAGCCATTGCCCTGCAAATAAGCAACAACCCTCCTCGCAAGTATACCCATGAAGATCTTGCACGTCACATTGATGATGGAGATAGGGCGAAATTGTCCGATGCTTTCTGCATCCTGTTCCTTCGGTAGGTATACACCTTCCGCTTTGCACCAGTCGTCGACAAGCTCCTTATCATCCCACAGGTCCCTCAGCAATACGTACAGAATGTGTCTTAGTTCGCCGCAATACTTAAAAACCCTGTAGGACACTCCATCGCCCCCGGGTGCGCTTTTGGCTCTTGCTCTTTTGACAAAATCGTCCACTTCCTTCTCAGTGAACGGTCCCAGTCGGAAGCTCACGCCAGGGGCGGTCGGTCGCTTCAGGCCTCTCATGTCCGGTAGCGGCTCATTACTTTTGGGATCGCTGTATGTCTGCCTGACGTGAGCATCCAGCTCCTCTTTTGTGCAAGTCAGCTTCCCGCTTCGTGCTTCTGTGAATAACTTCTTGGCTGCCTCATAAGGGTTTTTCAAAAACTGCTCCCGTGCTCTTTTGCGTTCCTTTCGCCTGCTGCACCTTCTTTCTTGCCTCTGCAGGTCTCTGCTCCTCTTTTTTAGGTCTTCATACAAGATTTTCAGGCCTTCTTCCTGGTCTGTTGGTGCACTTTTTCTCTGCTTCTGCAGGTCCCTTTTCTGTTTTCTGATTTGCGCCAGAGCTTTCTGCCTTCTACTCGGCCCTCCCGCCTTCGCCGGTGTTTTCTTCTTACTCTCGCAGCTGTCAAACTCTTCCATTGCTGTCTCGTAGATGATGTTTGCAAACAGACCTAACATCTCTTTGGCATCTCCTATGCTGGCCTTCTTCTTGGATTCTTTCAGTTTCTCTTTGACTTTCTTTTCCAGTATTTTGTATTTGTCCTTCTTGTTGGCAGCAGGCCACAGAATTCTCGGCTTTCTTGACCCTGGTTCCTGGGTTGTCGGATCTGCACCGACCTGGACCTGGACAGAAGAAGAGTTGACCGAAGCACTAATCTCTCCGCTGTGGTTTTCATCCTGGGATGATTTGCTTCGCGTCTTACGATCTGTCGATCCGCACTGTCTTCTCTCCCTCAAACAGGCTCTCCCTTGATGCACTCTCATTCCCCGCCAAGTGCCGAAACTCCTGCCGCACTGCCCGCAAATGGAGCTGTTTTCTCGTTGATCATTGGTCATTGTCCTTTTCATGCTTGGGTCGTTATCCATAGGGTCAATCCTTGTGGATCCATCCTCAACTCCCCCCTCTCGGTGGATCCTGGGGCTGTCTTTACTTGTGGTTGACGTAACAGTGAATACAGTGACATGGGTTGTTAGCCCCTGCCACCGTCGGTCTCTCCCGACGTCCTCGGTCTCTCCCGATGTCCACCCGTCACTCCGGGTTGTCGTCCTGTCTTTCCAGGATGTCAGTGGCATTCACCTGCCACAGGTGATAAGTAGTTTGAAAACAGCCCCCTGAGCTGCTGACAGCCGAATGCTCCGCAGACCGGATTCTGGCGTGGAGATCATCAGGAGAGAATGCGTCGCTGTTTCGGGCTCTACCTCTCTACAGCTATTTTAATGACGCACCGAGCCCCCTCACTGATGTGAGGTCTCCTTGCCAGTTCGACTGTGTGCCTCTACTGTCAACCGTCAGGACTCATTCCAGGTGGTATCCTCTCTCTTCAACCAGATCCAATGGCTTGCTCTTTCTACAGTCTTTTGTAGATCTTTCCTCATGGCATTTCCTTTCTTTGGGCCAAGTCCAGCCACTCTCATCCACCTGCTGACGCTGTCTGCAATGAAGCCTCTACACCCGACCTCGACTGGGAAATGCGATACCTTCCATCCCGCCTCCGCGCACTCTTCGACAAGAGCTTCGTAGCGGCTCTCCTTCCTCTCGTGTGCTGCCTTGATATTATCTTCATAAGGCACCGTCAGCTCTACCAGATGTACCTCTTTCTCTTCTTCGCTCCATAACACCAGGTCAGGCTTCTTTGTTGTTGGAATGGGAAAAAATTTCTTGCTGCCTTCTAGATCTGCAGACACTTCCCATTGGCCACCACTTTCGCCAGCAAGGGCTTTGCTTGTCTTCTCTCTTTCAGGCACCTTACTTCCTTGCAGCACGAACGTAGATTGGCTTCAATTTCTTCTTCTGCAGTCGACGATATTGTTGAGTTTATTGAATCACGTGACAGCGTGTCTGCTACATACATTTCTGTTCCAGGAACATACTTGATTTTCAAATCATATTTCTGGAGGTGAATCATGAATCTCTGGATTCGAGGAGGACATTTTTCCAAAGCTTTGTTGAAAATGTATTGCAGAGGTTTGTGGTCACTCTCTACGTTGACTTGTTTGCCATAGATGTACTGATGAAACCTGTTACAGGCGTAAACAACAGCTAAAGTTTCTTTTTCTATCTGAGCATAGTTTCTCTCTGACTTGGTTAGAGTTCTTGATGCAAACGAAATGCACTTTCCATCTTGCATCAATGCTGCACCTAGTCCATACTGACTCGCGTCAGCAGTTATTGTAACACTTTTTTTTTGCATCATAGTGACTTAGAGTTGGACTTTTTGTGATTCTTTTGTTGATCTGATTTTTGGCATTTTCATGTCTTTCTGTCCAGTGCCACATGATATTTGTTTGCAGTAATTCTCTCAGCGGTTCAGTGAGAGATGACAGGTTTGGAATATACTTTCCCATGTACGTCACCATTCCCAGATAACGTTGGAGTGATTTCTTGTCTTCAATCTTCATGTTATTGATTGCTTCTGTTTTTTCAGGATCTGGTCTAATTCCTTGTGAACTAATGATGTGGCCTAAGTACGGTAGCTCTGTCTGGTTGAACACTGTCTTTTCTTGCCTGAAAGTCAAGTTAGCATTTCTGGCTATATCTAGACAACGTCTACTTCTTTGTTCCAGTTCTTCTGGTGTCTTTCCCCATACGATCACGTCGTCAAAGAATGACTCTATTCCTTTCTCATCTTCATACAACTGTTTGATCCGTCTGTTGAAGATCTCCGGGATTGAACAAATTCCGAAAGGACATCGAAGGAAGCTGTATCTACCAAATGGCGTATTCATAGTGCATAGTAAAGAACTTGCTTCATCCAATTCCAATTGCCAAAATCCATGAGCAGCGTCAAATTTTGAGAAATATTTCGCTCCTGTCATTTTGGCTGTTATTTCTTCTGTTGATGGCATTGCATAGTGTTCCCTCTTGATCGCCTGGTTCAAATCCTTAGGGTCTATGCAGATTCTCAAAGAACCATTTTTCTTCTCAGTAATAACCATGCTGTTCACCCAGTCTGTTGGTTTTTCTTGTTTCCTTATGACTCCCAGTTCCTCCATGTCGTCTAGTTCTTTTTTAACTTTGTCCATAAGAGCGAACGGTACTTTCCTTGGTGCATGAATAACCGGCTTCACCTCTGGGTCTACTTCAATGTGATATGGATTTGATAGCTTTCCTAACCCAGTGAATACATCTTGGAACTCATGAAGTAAAGTGCTTGTTTTCTGTTCTGTTTTCACCTGAAGAATTTTGATTAACTCTAGTTTCTCTGAAGCTTCCAGGCCTAGAATTGGTTCTTCATCTGTGTCCACCACATAGAACCTGAGTTGTTCTTTCCTGACTTGTAGTTCACAAGTGCCCTTTACTTTGAGGTTTCCTCCTGTGTAACTGCACAGTTCATGTTTTGTTGGAGTCAAAGTCGTTGTTTTCTGTTTATTTATTTGTTTAAAGTTCTTGAACGGCAGAACATTTGCTTGAGCTCCACTATCAATCTTGAATTTAAAATTCACGTTGTTGATGACTGTTGTTGCATAAGCTTGATTTCCTATTCTCTGTTTGTTGAGAACTGACCCTACAAAGTACTTGCGTGTTTCATCAGCTTCTTCTTCATCGTCAGATGCAATCTGGTGCACTGTTGATTTTTTACTGCGGCACATTGCCTTGTAGTGGTTTAGCTTTCCACAGTTTAGACATTTTTGTCCAAATGCTGGACATTTTCTGGGTGCGTGTTGTCTTCCGCATTTGGTACATTTCATGAAGTTTTCTGACTTCTGATTGTCATGTTTCTTCTTGTAATTAGGCGTCATGTGTGCAGGCTTACTTGATTTCTTTCTTGATAGAGCTTGCACTTCTTCTTTATGACTATCCATTATTTGTAAACCTTGTTTAGACAGTTCATCAGCTTGGCAGATTGTCACTGTTTGGTCTAATGTCAGTTCAGTTTCGCGTAGCAAACGCTCTTTGATCTTTTCGTTGTGAATGCCTACAACGAGTCTGTCCCTCACCATTTCATTTTTGAGGTCTCCAAAGTTGCAATTCTGTGCTAACTTCTTTAGTTCAGTCACATATTGGTCAATTGGTTCATGGTCTGCTTGAATTCTTGTGTGGAACTTGTATCTTTCTAATGTTATGTTTATTTTAGGTTTGCAATACTTGTCAAACTTCTCATACAACACCTGGAGAGAATCTTTGTCTTCATCTTCTAAAGTCCATGTACTGTAGATTTCTCTGCCTTGCAATCCTATTATGTATAAGAAAGCAGAACATTTCTCTTTCTCTGTGTTGGCTTTCATGGAAAGGTCTAAATACAGCTGCATTGTGGTTTTCCATGATTTCCACCGCTCAGCGAGGGGTTTGTTGCTGGTATCACCATGAAAAATCAGTTCAGAAGGCTGTTTCAGTTTTATAGACGGGGTGGTAGCCATCGAGGAAGTAACTGTGTTTTTTCTTCACGTTATGTGACTTTTTACAGTTGTGTCCCTTTAGTTGGTTTTTTCTTGTGATTTCTGTGGCAGTAACTCAGTTCTGCAAACCAGTTCTGTTTTTTGTCAGTTGTTGCCCTTGGCTGTCTGTCTCTTTTCGTAATTTCGTTTGTTCTCAACTGTCCGAAGAAACCCGTAAAATTCGTGGACTGTGCTCTCTGGAGGGATTCAGCGAAACCCTATTTTGTTGACGATAACTTTAAAGTTGGGGGGGGGGGGGATTGTCACCATTGTCCTGCCCCGCTTCTATTCTAAAAGCACATGTACTCCAGCACTTCTGACACCATGTTGTGTTTGGGGGTCACAGACTAGCGTAAACCTAATGTGGCGGATGGTTCATGACCTTTCGCTGTTTTGTGACGTCACACAGTGGGATCATCCAGTCTGTATACTTTATCGAAGTGGTTATTTTCAAGGCATGTTATTTTCACGTTATTTTCACGTTATTTTCAAGGCATGTTTCATTGACCAATCAGAAGCTGTTTCAGTATTTCTAAACGTGGAGCCTCAGACTGTGCATTGTCAGACTGATATGTAACGACGTGAGGGTCTAGTCAGTTTGTATCATCGAGGCCGTAGGCCGATGTTCGTCTGGGTAGTAGTCAGATTGACATATCAGGGAAAGCCGCCGGGGTAGCTATGTATTGTTTATTGGACTCAAGGCATGCCTTGGAACTAACGCCAGCGTTATTTTCAAGGCATGTTTCATTGACCAATCAGAAGCTGTTAAGGTATGCCTTGAAAATAACGCTAGAGTTAGTTTCAAGGTATGCCTTGTAAATAACGCCTTGCATATTTTATTAGTCTGTGTTGGGGGTAGACTAAACACAGAAGTCTGTTAGTATAAGAGACGCAAGGACGCAGCCATTATGTATGAGACCAACTTGGCAACTGATGCCAGGTATCTTTATTAACAAGATGTCAAATTAGCATTTATAATGAACCAAATATATAACACCATCAAAACTATTCCATAAGGTGCTGTTACTGTAGGTCATCTGGGTGATGTTTACAAATGATGACCTGAGTATAACAGTGTTGTGCAGGACAGTATTTCAACTGGTGTAGCGGTGATCAGGTCAGACCCAACCTGAAGGCAACTTCAAGATGTAATTCTGCAAAATTATTGCTTCTTGAAATTCTGTGACTTTTCCTAAATACATTTTTATTGTCCTTCAAGCCAAGTTCTGTTTATTGGCTGTAGGAGGCATGTTTTGGCTGTTGGGCCCATGTGGGTGAGCATTTCATTGCTAAGTTTGTCAGGCCCAGGTGCCTTTCTTTTTTCACCTTTGCTAATGGCTTTCACTGGGGGGATGAGATCAATGGACCCCTGGGTGATGTCGGGTTGATTCTCCGCTCCGTTTGTTTGGTGCAAACATGTGGCCTCAGAGTCATTCAGCCAACTGCATTTGAACCAGATTGGAGTGGAGGAGGAGATCGTCAACATAGTGCCTGGCTGGGTTAGTCACCTTGGGGTTATAATCTGTCTCCACGCTTGGACGGTGGAGCATTGAAGTCTCCTCCTGTAATGGTCTTTTTCAGTATTGCTTTCCCTAGGCCTAATTCACATGTGTTGGTAGGCTGGCTGTAAACATTTTGGATGGTGTATGAGGTGCCAACTTTTTATACCATGAGGGTCAGGGTATCCGTGTCACCTGCATCTATCATGCCGTGTCTTCTGGTTGCTTCTACATCATTTCTCACTAACATCGCAGTTTCCCTGCATTTTTGGCACAGGCACTTGTAAAGTGTGTACCCCGTGATGTGGATTTTTTTATCATCCAGTAACATTTCCTGTAGTAAAGCAATGTAAATATAATTCGCTCTGGAAAGCTCGGCTAGCTCCATGATCTTCTGCCGAAGACCGCAGACATTCAGCTGCAACACATTTAGTGTCGCAGAGGATCCCCTGTGGGGTTTACTGTTTTCCTTTGTCACTGTTTCACGCACTCATTTGGACACAGGTTACCAGCAGCACATTTGCATAAGGGGACCTGGCGACTCACCCACCTTACAGGCAATATGTTTGGGTTTCTGGGCCCCTTCACAAAATTTCAGTTACTGTATCTGTCATGGTTTTATAGAATGGTCACTGAGCCCTTTCAAAGCCCAGATCAGATCAGGTGTGACTGTCAGTCTTCCACCATTTTGTACACAGAGTGACATCGTTTCATGTCTCGGCCGCCAGCTTGGACCGTCCCAATCAGATCCATCGTTTGTCTTTGTCACTGTTAAGCTTGCTGGGCGACATGCTGGCCGGCCCTCCCCATTCAACTGACAGCCCCTGAGGTATTGTTATAAAAGTGCCTTCAATGGACCACATGATGATGACATCAGGCGGGGCTGTGTTCACTCTGCTCAATTGGCCCCTACCAGCTGGAGCTGCACAGTTTCCAGGTTACCACCGCTGGGAGGACAGGAAGTTCTGTAGGTGAGTTTTTCCTGGGTCACACAGCGCTAGCTGACCTGAGCAAAGGGTTTAGCCGGAGCTAAAAGATGCTGCTGCCTGGATGAAGGCTAGCTGCCAGCTGAGGTGCCAGAACCACTTGGAAGCGTACGCCTTGGAAATCTGTCTGTAGACTAAGAGAGGTCAGAATGACAATTACATTGGTGAATTTAATTGAATCAGATTACTTTGCAAATTGACATATTTTTTTTAGACTTGTTAGTATTCACTTACATTGAGCACATTGAACCTGTATTCAAAGTTTGACTCTCTTGTAATTCACAGCTACTCTTTGACACGGGGTTACCACTGTCATAACTTTATAGTGTATCAAGGTGACATTTCATGTTTTAAGACACAAAATTGTTTTGGGACAGTGTATTATTTATAAAGAATATTTCTGAATGAGTCACAAAGTAAATAAATGTAATTTTGGAAGGGGAGATAATGACATAATCTTATGGTGTTTGGTGGTGGTGGTGGAGGGGGGCAGGGTTGGGTTGTGTGTTACTTTCTTTCTTTCTTATTTTTCTGGTATAAAATTGCTGCTTGGATGGAATTCATGGAATTATCCAGTTTTGATAGATTATTGTCACTTGGTGTATGAGAGTTTTTATGTTTTATTTTTGTGGAAATTGTGTCCTGTTTCTTGTATTTTTATTTTAATGGCAATGTCAATTCTGTGAGTTTACAATCTTCTTCATTATATATGTTAGCACATTGTCATAAAACAATCTTTCACTGTTTCTCATATTGTAAGGGGAACAAATCATGTCTTTATCTTTATGTATACATCTTCTTTTTATGTCATTATTTGTTCAAATTGCACACTATTGATGATGTATTATTTTACTAATTTGTGGGGGGAAATTTCAACTGCCCAGCCATGACAGGTTTTTTCATGATTTTTTTAATTTTTGTATTAAAAAATGTTCATGCACTCTCTTGCCCAGCCATGACAGTTTCATGATTTTTTAAATTATATTTAAAACTGTTCATGCAGTCTCTGTTTCCATGGAACTGCCCTTTCAATGACTCTCAGTTTATGAGGGGAATAAAGCCAAGATCTTTTGGGCTGCTCGTCAAGGACATTATTGCAGATTTGTCAGTTGTATGGTTTATTGTAGATGTGTTTTTATAGAAGTTTTCCAGCTGTAGCAACTCTTAATGGTAAGAAATTGTTGGAAAGGGATTTTTTTTTTTTTTCAATATTTGGTTATTTGTACTGGTATTTGTTGCCCTTTGGCAAATGTTTTAATATGTTGTTTTCTATATTTGAGGGAAGCATGGACATGGACCTATCTACCTGCCCATAAATGTATATGTTAGAATTTTCTGTGGGCTAACATATTAACAGGGCTCCCACTCTTCTGCGGAAATCTGCGGTGGAAGAGATCAGCGGTAATTTTTCCGATGTCCATTTATTACTATTATTTAAGTATTTTGTTGTGTATTTCTGTGTGTAGGTGTAATGTATGGTCCATTATATAAAATTTATGCGCAGAATATGGTCAATCATTTAAAATTTACGCTCTGCATAGACGCCGCGCATAGATTTCAGATATTTTTTTCTCAGTTGAGTGGGAGCCCTGATTAACAATGTTAGTACGCTTTTTATTGACATCTTTTACTGCTACATACTTTGTTGTAATATTTTAGATTTTCCTTTAATTGTATTAGTGTACATGTACTTAGGTTGTGCTCCTTTACTAAAAATGAATGGCAGAAACAGACGAATCTTTTGCCCACCTTACAGCCACTTATTTGGAAATGTGTGTGTCTTTTAATCCTGGATGTTGTAATGGTTCCAAGAAAAAGACATGAGATTTAAAAGTAGAGATTGCCATAGAATCAGCCAAGGCCTCTATCAAAAGAAGAGGTAGTGAAAGACTGAACAAGTAATGGGCTTACAGAGACCGTCCTGTTGAGGAAAAACTTTGCCTGGTCTCAAGTATAGACAATCACTGAAAAGAAAGGTGCTTTGCATTCCAGGGGTTTGCATTTATTTTTCTGTATAATTATTATTGTTTTATGCCAGAATGGAGCTTTGCAATGTACATTTTTTTTTCTTGGTACAATTTAAATACAGATTGTACAGCATTTTGTTTCATTTTTGTCTACGCAAAGAATAAAATAGAATTGCTAGAGCCAAAGGGAGCTATGTCAACAGAATTTTGTGGTTGTAAATACACCTCGTCTTACTCATTGTTTCCAATTTTTGTGAAGACAAATTAACTGTTTACTTTTGTCTACACAAGGCAGGAATGAATCTTTTCTAAATTGTCATTCCTTTCAAATCATATATTGCCCTCGTGGCATGTTCTTAATGGCCCCAGGTGTAAACCATCAACAGGAAGAAAGTGTTGATTAAATGCAGAAAGAGAAAACTGAAAAAGATGATTTGATGACCTGTGTCTTTTGTACGTCTTTTGGATTCTCTGCTGAGATTTTTGTGGATTTTTTAGATTGGTACAGACTGCGGCCATCTTTCTTTTCCATCATAAAACTTAAAAGTGAGAAATTTTGAAGTGGAGGAGTTAGTGCCAGAGAACATCTGTATTTTGAGTCTAGTTATGGCCTGAATATACTGTATTGCCTGTTTGTAATGTTGCTTTTTCTGCACATTTTGCTGCTTAGCAACGACAAACATACCACCACACAGATGTGTTATAATAATATTTAATAAGTATAATTGTTGTATTAATCTTAAACTTCATTTTTGGATTTATTAGTATTTTTGTACTCTTATCCAGATGGATCAAAGTAAATGGTTGATTTGTTTATCTTGTCAACAGTGGGATTCAAGAGGATCTTAAGACTTCATTAGTACAGTAGGTTTAAGACATTAAAGAAGACAAAAATGGAATAAGGGATTGAGAAGTTAAATACATATTCATGTAATAAGCAATATTGTCAGTGTCATATTTCACCAATATCATACACTCACCATCTTCATGCCCTGTCAATACAATAAGATGCTTTCATTATGATTGAGCCATATGGAAGTGCTAACCAGAAATGTAAATTTGTTGATTTTTTGTTGGTTTTCCAAATTTTTTCCTTGTTGCAGTGCATCAAAGAAACCAGATATAAATACATATCTAATATCTTTGAGTGTATGTTCTACTTCACCGCAGCCATCTTATACATCACTCATGCATACAATTACAATGTAGTTTCCATTTGGGATTTTCTTACCACATGTATTTACTGAAAGGCCACATTCCTCCTGTGCTGAGAGGGTGCATAAGGTTTCTCCACCCATCCATTGTTCTCGGTTGCGTCATCAAAAATACTGTAAGGTTTCTCCACCCAAACCATCGTATTGAATATTTATTATATCTCAAGAATGAGTAAGTGAATGTGAATAAATACAAAACATTTTCCCTCTGTGTTACGGGCTGGGGACTGTCACCCTATCCCTAACCCGTCACATATTATAAACTATTTTTCAATAGTTATTTATATGTCGAAAAGGAGAAATATAATAGAGTATAATTGAGTATGAACCAACACAGTATATCGATACTTGGGTGGAGAAACCTTGATTCAGGACTTTCAACATTTCAGCTGTTACGTCACGGGTGGAGAAACCTTGAGACCCCGTGCTACGGATGACAGTAGTATAATGCTGGTTGGATGTTGTTTGGGGCACGAAGCCTAAGCACAAAGCCAAATAGAGGAAATACTGAGTTGTATTCATTGTTCAGTAATGACTTATAATGTAAAATACCATGCATTCTTTACAACAGTCATGCTGATTTGAGATAATATGATGGTGCTGTTTTGTTCCATTTACATATGACATTTCCAAACATTCCACTTTTTAGTCTTTCAGCTTGTTTGGAAATTAAGATATTTTGGTATTTGTAATAATGATGATGATGGTGATAATGTGGTAGTTTATGGTATAAGTTAAAGTCAAGCACAGTGATTTTTAACAGCAATTTCATGAATGTTGTTGGTGTGAATTGCTTGAATGAAGAATTGTAACACTACTTTTTTTTCTCTCTCTGTTTTTTTCCCCCAGTGTTGTTCAGCAACTTGTGCACATGCTTCTAACTTACTTTAGAGAAATTTTGGGGGGTGACTATCAAATATGTATGGAAGTATTATACATCTGTGTGGGAGGGGCAGCAACTGCCTCTCGTGATCTGGGTAAAGGAATTACACACGAATAAAGGGCAATTTTTAAAAAATCTTTTGTAAATTTTATTCATAAACATTATGTCGTTGTCTGCCTGTCTGTTTGTTACCCATAGACAATCAAATTGCTCACTTGATTTGGGAGGGGACTAGAGATGCTTGAGGATGGTCACTTTGACACCAGCAGGATGGTCACATGGACACCAGCAGGATGGACACTTTGACACTAGCAGGATGGTCACTTTGACACACTAGCAGGACGGTCACTTTGACACTAGCAGGATGGTCACTTTGACACACTAGCAGGATGGTCACTTTGACACACTAGCAGGGCGGTCACTTTGACACTAGCAGGATGGTCACTTTGACACACTAGCAGGATGGTCACTTTGACACACTAGCAGGATGGTCACTTTGACACACTAGCAGGATGGTCACTTTGACACTAGCAGGATGATCACTTTGACACACTAGCAGGATGGTCATTTTGACACTAGCAGGATGGTTACTTTGACACACTAGCAAGATGGCCACTTTGACACGAGCAGGATGGTCACTTTGACACTAGCAGGATGGGCACTTTGACACCAACAGGATGGTCACTTTGACACTAGCAGGATGGTTACTTTGACACACTAGCAAGATGGCCACTTTGACACTAGCAGGATGGTTACTTTGATACTAGCAGGATGGACACTTTGACACTATCAGGATGGTTACTTTGACACACTAGCAGGATGGTTACTTTGACTATAGCAGGATGGCCACTTTGACACCAGCAGGATGGTCACTTGACATTTCATAAAACCTCCCTTGTCATTAAAAGGGGACAATATGCTAATTCACCACTCTAGTCTAACTCTAACTGGGCATGTTCTCCTCACTGTTGCTTCAGCGAAAAACAACCAGAAAATGGGAAATAAGCCCAATAATGTACAGACTTATGTTGCGGTTGTTTCCCTTTATATATCCCCTAATCTCCGTGGCGTCTCTCATTCCATGTTTCCAGCTACTGTGGTCATGTAGGCTGAGAATTCACAAAATATTGCTATTGTTACATTATACTGTGTATTTTTAAAACTTATTTGTCTAAATTATGGGACGAAGACATTGCCACCTGCTTTGGGGAAGGTTATCCTCTCGTCGAAGGTTACCCTGCATTCTACATGCACTGTGTCCATTTATATGCACAAATCAAACATGCACATATTGGCAGTTCTGGAATGCAGTTTTTTTTTGAGGACATGCAAGTTCAGGAGATTCTCTGACTTCTTTTCTATTCGAATGTTATTAGCTATTTCGCCTTCTGGTTCTGCTGACGCGTCAAACAAGCACCGATAAACATTATGGTTGAAGCCTTAGGGTGTACGGGAAAAGGAGTGAAAGAAGTCGTGTCACGGAGAGAGAGATAGATAGATAGATAGAGAGAGAGACAGAGAGAAAAAGAGCGGTCGAGAGAGAGGTCTAGGAGAAAAATCTGGTGGTGTTGTCGCGCCTGCTACATCCCAGCGTGTTAGTCGGAAATAGCGTAAAAACAAATGGCTGAATTATGGTGCAAATAAAATATCAGTAACTCTAAGGCAACCTGGAATCATTTTCAACGGACTCTCTTCTATCACGGTCATGTAGCCAAACGGATTTGTGTACTTTTTAATTATGGTCAATTTCAGAAAATACTATTGTGGCCATGTCGCCAGTAGAAAAAAGAAAAAGTTGAGGTAGTCAGCTAACCGAACCTAATCCTAATCTTATATTTTACAAAGTCCAGCGAAAATACTGAGTTGTGTTTAATGTTCAGCCGCCACCCTTCGTCGTAACTTCATTGGTTGTAGGAGGAAGCTTTTTTTAAATTATTATTTAAAGTTTTTGTAGCAGTGCAACAAAATTGTATTATTAATTTATCATTATACATGACACGTACAAAGTACATTTTCATGCCATTTGTCACTGGCCACGCCCCTGATCAGTGCTCTGCTGTGTGCGCGCTATTTTTATAGACACGATGAAGACACCGTCCGGCTCTTATCTGATTTTTAAGCCCTCCCGTTACCACATTGAGACATGGTGTGGAGCTCTTCAACCTAAGTAGTCCTTTGTTTTGGCTTGATGAGCCAGCAGTTCCCTCATCTCTTGATCTTACTCCTTTCCCCCCACTCCAACCACAGAAAACCCTGTCAACAACACAAAAGTATGCCAAACTCTGTTTTGTGGACGTTGGAGTTCAACGGACTTCGCACACTAGTGACACAGAAACAAGTTTGTCTCACTACATAGTTTACTCAGGAAATATTGAGTCAAGTCCAAACTGGTGCACAACAGCTTTGACTCAGTACGCTGCTAGTGCTCACCTTTGACTCCAAGTATTGTTCACAGCTTCGGACAAACCACTACATTTTATTTCCCGCTCCACGTCTAGCTATGTCTAATCTCGTCTCCATTATCGCACATGTTTATACTGCTGCTCTACAGTCACGTCTAGCCGGAGCGGGAACAAAAAACACACCATCTCTTTAAATCACTCAAGAAATGAAATTTAGGAGAATATCACACCAAAAAAACAGAGGAGGCCAGTGAAATGTGTTTAGCAAATGTAAACTTACCACCCACAGTCTTGAAACAATAAAACATCAGTCCAATGTTTGAAGAAACCTGCCAGGGGAGGAAACAACAGACTGGGGCAAAACACATTTTATCTGCTGTGAGGGATGTGAAATCTTAAACCTGAGCTAAATGTTAAGTGTTATTTCCGACAGCCAATGAGTTTGTGTGTCCTGAGACTGAAGCGGAAGTTGTTGCAACTTGAAAAAAAAACAACAAAAGGTTGAATTGATAGACGAACCAAGCTACACTGGCAATTGCCACCCGCAATATATTCTAAGCCGCATAAGTTTTGCAACAAACTTTAAAGGGCCGTAACTTTGGAATGAATTAGGTTAATTCAAAATTAAAAAAAAAAAAGACTGTTCCCGTTCAATTTTCTAATGATTTGATGTCCTGTTTTGGACAACCAAACAAGGCTCAGAACTAGAGGAAATTTCAGCTTGTCGGGTGAAGTGTTTTGGCCGTTCTGCCTTGCCTGAAATGCTCATTTAAATCTAGTTCATTTATGGCATTAATAGAACTTGACTTAAAGATAACCAGGCTTTTTTATTGCATTAAGTTATCTCCAGCGGTTCACAAGTTACAGCCGTTCAAAGGTTTGTTGCAAGACTTCTGGGCTGAGTATAGTACCCGGTATTAGCAGACCTTGCTTTACTTTCCTGCATTTTTCCCCCAGAAAGCTAATCGTGGTTGTGTACAAAATATACATTTTGATGGCAATTCATACCGCAGTTTAAGAATGAATAAAATGTAATACTAATAGGTCCTTTCAATACAGCATGGGGCTACATGAACTCACGTC
The DNA here is from genome assembly GCA_963931925.1 of Onchidella celtica. Classification (NCBI taxonomy): domain Eukaryota; kingdom Metazoa; phylum Mollusca; class Gastropoda; order Systellommatophora; family Onchidiidae; genus Onchidella; species Onchidella celtica. The sequence continues at coordinate 1,839,829 of OZ007580.1, read as the reverse complement.
TAAATCATTGTATTCTTAACTCTGGCGAGAATTCCCGTGGCATGAAGTTTGCTATTCTGACACAGAGCTAAAATCCTCACCACTTTGCAAAAGTTACTCAGTTGATGACTCATACTTTTCGCCAACTATTTTGGGCTCCAGTAAATAAGATCCCAATGTCTCACATCAGCAGGTGTGGGTAGCCTTGCATTTACCTTTTACAGGTTTCTCCAACAGAATCGTCATCTCTCAGTTCCCTAACTCGTGTAAAAACCGTTTAAACAAGGAGTTTTTGCAGCTACAAGTGTAAACAAACGGCCTGTGAAGTGTTGAGTACAGCAGTTGTAAGCTGTCGTTGCATGTGCACTTCATGGAAACTCTGTTGTGGTGTAGGTGTGGTGGTTAGGCTGTGACGCAATACGAGCCCAAATCGGTGTGATATTTGTTTGACAGCTCCCATAATATTTCCTGCACATTTTGCCTTGGCTCAAAGTAATAGATTCCAGACAAGGATTGAGTTCTTCTGCCTTTCATCCACTCGTTGGACTTGTATATTTTGACGCGGACAGCAGGTTTCCTGTTATGACAGACTGGGCCAATTTTAACTTCTTTATTTTTTCTATCTACTTAAAGAGTGCTTTCAATAAAAAAGAATTTTTATTTACTTATTAGTGAAACATGAGGCAATATGGACGTTTAAGGGCTATGTGGAACTCCAGAATTCTATTTTTAAAAGAGCCGTAGTTGTTTAAAATGCATATTTATTATGATTAATTTACGTCTTGGCTTTCCGTCAATGATGGTGTTAGGTAAGTACTGCCAATTTACACGATGTAGGCTGATTTTCATCTGGCGTTCTTATTTATGTTGTTATGCCTTCCTAAGTCAGCGCTGCGGTGGTTAGAACGCTTGACCCAAATGCGCGAAGTCTCAAGTTCAAATCCCGCCCAGGAGTGTGTAACTCACTGGACTCGTTACTTCTTAGATTGTCTCTGGGGAACTCATGTGTCAGCCTGCTGAACAGACCCCAAATCGGGTACCTACTACAACTTGATTCTGTAAACAAAATAAAGAAAAAAAGTCAGGTGGGTGATGAGACATAAGTTCGCTGAAGTCAAAGGGAATTAGTTAGAATTCCAGTGTGAAAGATAAAGGGGAGGTGAGATACTTGAGGAGGGTTGATCAAGGCGTCCTTAAATGAATGATTCAGATGCCTGTACGCAGTATTTGTAAATGTTAGCTGGCAATGTCAAAAAAATCGATGACATGGTAAAACTGGTCCTATTCTTTCTTACCCAGCTCTCTCTCTCTCTCTCTCTTTTCTCCTCCTACCCATCTCTTTCCCCCGCCCCTCTCTCTCTCTCTCTCTTTCTCTCTCTCTTCTCTCTCCCTCTATCTGTCTTTCTCCCTCCATCTGTCTATTTGTCTCTCTCTCTCTCTCCTTGTCTCCCCTTCCAGGGTCTCTCTCTCTCTCTTTCGCTCTCACCCTCCCCCTCTCTCTAAAGATGGTTGCAACAATTATACATGTAATTTCTATGCGATTTCATTACCTGTTAGAGAAAATGGGACATAATCATAGTGACAGGATGTTTCAAAATTTCAATACCAGCTTTCTAAGACTTGCATAATTATTCGAGTTACGCTGTGAAATGTCGAGTTTTACGCTGGTTTACGATCTTTAGTTTACAATTAGGTGCAATAGGGTGGAATTGACCTTGTATACAACTGCGGGTGAGAGCAATTTCCTACCTTTCATCGGGAGAGAACTCCAGGGAACACGTCGGGCGATTGTGTTGATTTATTGCCCCTGCTGTTACACATTTTGCAAATTAAGAAACGAGGAGACGGAGAACAGCTAGGGTGTGACATTCACGTGTATGTTTATATATTTGCCAACGGGTGGTGGGAGAGGAAGTGTGGCAAGTGTGGGTGTGCATGTATGACAGTGTGTGTGTGTGTGTGTGTGTGTGAGAGAGAGAAAGAGGGATACGCAGAGAGGAGAGGAATAAGAATTAAATCAGAAATTAGACCGGGGTGTAGAGAGCAAATCAAACATGATGTAAGATTTCTGACGAAACGGTCAAAAAGTCCATGCAGAATGTCACCCAGTGTTTTGGAATACCCAGGTCTTATCTTAGATATTCGCCGTTCTAATGATTGTGGGGCTGTATAGGAACCTGAGGAGGATGGAGTGAAGCCAAGTGTATGAAAAGTGCACACTAGGTTTGGGGGGGGGGTGGTGCGAGAGAGGTAATTGTCGCTAAAACTGAGCGTACATGATCACCTGTATACACCATCTCACGCTGATTCATTAAAATTTCATTGACGAAATGTTTGATTTTTTGTTTTCTAATGTTACTCATCACATTTCACGATCAAGGGAGACATTACAATTCATTTAACTTCTCCCACTTCTTTTACTTCCTCTCTGTGAATTTCACCACTGCATTGTTTAAAGATTCTTTTGTGATTTGTATAAAAAAAACGTGTCGTTATCTCTCTCTGAGATCTCCGTCTCTTTCCCTCTGTCTCTCTCTCTCTCTCCCTTTCTCTGAGCATGACTATCTCTGACATAGTTTCACTGTTTAAAGATTCCTTTGTACTTAGTCTCAGAAACAAAGTCTTGTTTTGTCATCCCTGTCTGTCTGTCTGTCTCTCACTCTGCCTTTCTCGCTCTGGGCATGATTATCACGCGATAGATTCACTGTTTAAAGATTCCTTAGTATTCAGTGTCAGAAACCAATGTCTTGTTTCGTCATTTCTCTCTCTCTCTCTCTCTGAGCATAACTACCGCTTGGATAACCAGTGTTTATAGATGCCTTAGTCATTAATCTCAGAAGCTAATGTCTTGTTTCGTCATCTCTCTCTCTCTCTCTCCCTGAGCATGACTATCACTACGATAGATTCACTGTTTGAAGATTCCTTGGTAATTAGTCTCAGAAACCAATGTCTTGTTTCGTCATCTGCCGGAATGAGAAGGCAACTCGTAGCTCATCACGCCTGGGTGTTGACAGATTACTTCCCTTAGCGAGAAGGCTTTGTATGTGTACACTAAGGCAAAAGGAGATAACACCAGAAACAGGTAGGACGTGGACATTGAATCGGCCCAAACCTCAGTGACTTGAATGTGCTTAGACAATCTTCTAGTTTATATCACGTGGTCCACTCTATGCAGGAATGCTACGGCCATAGGAAATGCATTATTGAAAATGGCAATAGTTCCAGCTTGTACTATCTTAACCCTTAACTGTCCGTTTGGCGCCTGTCTAGTAAAACACGTGTACACGTATTATACAAGTATATACACACCGGCAAAACTTGCGTCAGTGCGCGCATGGACTGTTTTGTCTGCTGAACGCTGGGCATGAGCACCTTGAAAAAAAAAAGTGTTTTGTCGAATCTAAAACAATAGTTTTTCAAATAAATGAGTGCGAATGACATCTGTTTATTTTTAATAACCAAAGTCTAAAGTGGTGGTTGGTAGGTGCATTGCTAAGTAGACAAAGTTTAATGTAAATTACATCAGTTTTTCAGCATAAGACTAGGTCCATTATTTTGTTTATTGATTGGGCAAAGACTTTAAGACACCTTTGTCTGCACTGTTTGATATTGTATTCTTCTCTTGACCTTGGTTATGCCTTCTCTCTCTCTCTTTCTCTCTTCCTCTCTTTTTTCTCTCTCTCTCTTTCTCTTTCTCTCTCTTCTTTCTCCCTCTTTCTCTCTCTCTCTCTTTCTCTCTCTCTCTCTCTCCCCGTCTTTCTCTCAATATGAAATACAAGAGATCTTCAGTTTCATCCCTGATTACAGGACCAACTCAGATGAATGGTACACTATACCCATTCTTTGCTTTACTGATTGGACAAAGGCTATACATTGTTTGGCAACTATTTCTTCTTCTGTCTTTGGCTATGTCCTCCCCCCCCTCCCCCCCCCGTCCATCTTTCTCTCTGTCCCCTCTCTTTCTCTCCCCCTTCTCTCTCTTTCTCTTACGCTCTTTCTCTCCCCCTCTTTTTTTCTCTCGTTCGTTCTTTCTCTCTCTCCCTTCCACCCCCCACTCCTCTCTCTCAGTCTGTTTCTGACTGTTTGTCTCTCTCTGCTTCTCTTTCTCAGAACACAGATTTTTTTTCCCCGATGCTCACTCAAAATGTTTTAAAATCTGAAATTCACAGAGTTGATCATGTCTAGAAGGGAGATTTATTGCTGGTGGCGCCATGGAATTTTCATAATTGTTTTTTATGTGTGTGTTTTTGTGTTTGAGGGGAGAGGGGGCTGGGTGGGTGGGGTTTGCTGGGTTTGTTTTCATCGTGTTTTAATTTTCTGTAGCAACATTTTTTTAGGAAGGAACTTTGATTTCCAGGAAAACTGCTGTATTAGGACTGTGTAATTATTCCACTTAAAACTTTTACAAGGCAATTACTGGTGGAGAATTCTGCACTCTTCGGCGTAAGGTTTTCATTGCTGGGATTCTTTACTGCAAGTCTTTCTCATCCCCAGGGCCTCGCAGGGGCGGCCCCACCCATCCACTCACTGACTCAGGCATGTTTTGCCTTTGTTGTTTTCTTTTTTTGAAGGAGCGTCACAGATGCAGTTTTTCCTCCTGTCGCGGGCCACTCAAGTTTAATTGTTAAAATATTATAGGACTGGGTGGTACAACTACACAATTCCATAAGGAGGCGGAGGCAAACTTATACAAAGAGAGAGAGAGAGAGAGAGAGGAGGGGGAGAGGGAGAGAGAGAGAGAGAAGGGGAGGGAGAGAAAGATAGAGAAGGGGAGGGAGGGTCAACCCTCCCCTCCCCCTCCGAGAGTGGGAACTTTATAACTGCCCCTATCCTGCCACTGTACTCAGAGTTTGACCTATTTAAACCATCCTAAATCTTTGACCGCACCTGTAAGGGTTTAGACTAGACAGTCCGAAGACACTGGGGAATTAATGAGGGAAATTAATGATTATCAAAGTGTAATATTTCCGTATGTCATGACTGTGTGAGGTTACGAGTCCATACTTTATGTTCCGTTCTGTTGACTTGATGAAGCAAAGAAATTTGTTACAGGAGAAAAGCGACATAAAAGCAAAGACACTAGAAATGATAAGTTGGGACAGCTCGGGAGGATTAAGTAAACCTGGGATGGCCAGGGGAGGAATGTGGCCAGGAACTGTGAGAATCACAGCCAATCAGCGACATGTGAATTCTGATTTCTACATTTGGCCCGGTCTGACCTCTTTTTTTCTGGCCCGTCAATACAAATTTTTATTTGACCCTTTTTGGGACATTTTCAATCAAAAGGACATACGTTAAATAGCTTTCACCTGGACAAAGTTTGTCTCTTGCACTGTTCGCTATTTCACAATTTTCTTGTTTTCTGCCGTGCTATGGGAAAAAACACTATTAGCCTAGATCTATGTCAAAATTCGAGTTTGCGGGTGACGCAAAAAACAACAACAACAACAACAACTCTATAGGCTTCGCTTTTTTTTTTTTTTCCATTTTCTGATGACCAAAAACTATCAATTAGTCGTGAGTACATAATTATAACACTGACTGAAAGAAAGCGTGCATTTCCTTCTGTCAAACGATGTTAAAAAAGTGAGTTGGCCCTAGATTGGCGGGTATTCCCTGTTCCCTCCCATTCCACCTATGAGCTGGCCTGGCTCCGCTAAAGATCCTAGGGGCGCCCGTGCACGCGCAAGACCCAGCCCTAAGTTTGCGCGGGTCCGTCCCATATAAGTGCGGGCACGGGTGGTACAACCGCGCCATGTGAAAGGACACGACAGTTTTTGCTGAAAACATTTTCCATCTGTGAACCGTGCAGGGTGTGATCTCGCCATCATCCAGCACTAGCAGTGGCTCCGTAAAAATCCAGACTTAAACTCTGTCTTCTGTCTGGTTCCACTGCGCACCGTTCTTGCACATTGTCCTAAACGTGCGGATGTTTTTTAACTGCCTTTCTTTCAGCCTGACTGTTGACACGGCAAACTCCCCGACTCTCTAGTCAAAACACTTTTCTTCTGCAACCTAAATATTTGTTCCACGGGAGAGTGAAAACACCGCATACACCAGCATCATGGCCTCACTAATTAATCACGTTTGTCTCCAACAGTTCCTTTACCGTGGATGTCAAGTTCAGAGTTCTGAGGGAACTTTTTTACACCGTATTTGAAGTGGTGCGTTTCTCATGGCGCTCCTAATTGTTCACGGTATGTGAAACTGGGGAGTGTGGAAAGAACTGCTGTCATGGGGTGCATAAAAAGTGCATAAAAAGTATATAAATCGCTGATCTGTCATGAAACAGCACACGTATGGGGAATCTATATTTTGGAAGGGGAGGTAAAGAGCTGTTTTGCTTGAAGTGTATTGTTTATCTTAAATACATGTTTTACTTGGATTTGAATAGTTATCTCCCTCCTTAAAAAATGATCTTCTTTCTAGGAGTTCATAAAATGCATGACAAACAAGTAGAGTAGTCAACTGACCATTGTGTAAAATTAAATACACTAAATCTGGTGCAGATTCATGATATGGCCAGCGGGGCATCTGATGCGTGCTGACCCGTTTCACAAAATAAAAATAGTCTCATTATTTATAAATGTTGTGGTAGGAAGTAGGTTGACGTTGACACCATCCACATGGAGTTCAAACTGCAGCGTACAAACGATGGGGAATATCCTGATGTCTTGGAGTTCATTCGGGGGGGTTCGTTTGTTGTTGTTGTTGTTTTCAAAACTAGGAGGTTCTATTACGCAAACAGTTTTGCTAGTCTAAGATATTCTTAATTTCTCAAAACTGTACTCAGATCCATGCTCACGTGCGGAAACCTTTTCTTTTCCTGTGAAAATCAGAATATACAAAGAAATTAGGAAAAGAAAAAACAACAACAAACAAGAAAAGCAGGTGAATCATTTGTCCGGCTTCAATACAGCCAAGAAAAGCTCATGGCATTGGTTTTTCCACAGCGCTAAAATTAGCATCGATCTCTTACCTTCTGATATTTGGACGGCTGCACTTCCTGTTATGGTAATAAATTACAGATGCCAAGTTTAAGCCGTGAAGTCGTTGGTCACACTGTGAGTTACGCGAGCTCACTTTCCACTAAATCCACGCTGAGTTTTACCAGTGACTTAATGGTATTTGCTGGGGTACCGCGACAGCAGGCTAATTAATGGGCTTGGTTCACAGCCATAAAGTTTTTGTTCACGACCTTTAGTTCACAGCTGTGTAGGTTTTCCTCCCAAACGAGTGAACTGTCCATTATTTATTTCGGCTGTCCAATTTAAATTTGACAGTTCTAACACCTGGGGTGAAGGCTGACCTAGAAACATGGTCTGGGACGGGGACGGAGAGAGAGACTGAATGAATTACAACAGAAAAGATTAGAATTTTGTTGACAAATAAAACATGTTGTAATTATCGAGTCTCCATACAAAATCTCACAGAAATGTTTATACAGCAGGTTTTTTTTTTTTTTTTTAGCCAGTCAGTTTAAAAAATTGAAAATAACCAAAAAAAAAAAATCAGAAGGATAGTGTGGAGATAAAAACATGGGAATGATTCATTACTTCTTTCATTTTCCTTTTTGTTTTCTTTTCTTTTTGTTCGCTTCTTATCCAGAATACCTTTCAGGTACTCTGTGGTACATTTTGCAACCATGCTGTGTTATGGTCTATAAAATTAACACAACTGGTCATTCTGTGTTTCTTGAGAAATTAAGCTTATTTATAGGAGTGACTACCACTTGTCATGGCCAACCTGCATTTTGCTTGGATAGTGAATTATTGGGAAAACAAAGGTCTAAGGTTTTAACTTTCGCTGGCCGCAATAACAGTTTGGTTGGCCAAATGGCCACAGCAACCTAATCTGAAATTGACCAGGAATCGCTCATCAAAAAGCATATTGTGCTGTAAGTATTCTGGCTACATGATTCAAATAGCCTCACCTAGTACCTGGACATTTTTGATGTTCAAAACAATCTTCAGGTGAAAACTTTTTATGACGTCACATTTCAGGCTCGTGTATTTTGATTATCAGATTTTTTGTTTTTTTTAGCAACAATCTCTTTATACCCGGCGTCTAACAAATGTATGTAACAGTCAAAATTATAATAGAGTGAAAATGCATTCACAGATCACTCATAGGTGGTTTCTGTGTGTGTGTATTCTCTGGCTTTCCAACCATTTATTCTTGATCAATTTACCGATTATATGTTCGAGATTTTGATGTTTAATTGATTAAAGATTCATGTACTGAAGCGTATGTGTTGTATGTGTTGTATGTGTTGTATGTGTGTGTTTTCCGCCCCCCCCCCCCCCCCGCTAGGCCAGCAGATCCCAGCTGTCTCTGAGACATCAGAGCCTACAATAACGTTAATGTAATGTGTAGACTCGCTGGTAACATCAAACAGGCAGATAGTTTTCATCTTGAACACCACGTACAAACGACCCCCCCCCCCTTCCCTCCCCTTCCCCTTTTTCCCCCCTGCCCCCCGGAGAACTTAAAAAAAAAATGAAACACCTTTTATCTGAAGGCGAAACGCCAGCGCAGACGCCATGTTTATGGTACGCTGTGGTTTATCAGAACGTGCAATGAAATGAGGCTCGGCTGGCTGAGAAAATAATGTAATTATTATGGTTTTCTGTGATGAGATAGTGGCGGACTGATTAGGAACGGAGCGTCCACAAACTGTGCGGATTTTTTTTTGTGTTTTTCACTCGAAAGTGAGTCTTGTCACGTCCATTAAGTCAATTCATGGTCATGTCCTATGTAGTAGATTTTGGCGTTTCCTACAGTCGGTCACTGCACAAAAACGTGACAGAGAAGAACCTTAGGACAGGCCTGGATGGAATGGAGAAATGAACATTGATTTTAAAAAGAAAAGATTTGGATTTGAAAGCGTTCCTTTTTTTTTTTTTTTCGCCGGTCCTTGGACCCCAGTACTTAGGTGCAGTTTTGATGCCCCAGACAAGGGTCTCTCTTTAAGTTCTTTCCCGTTTCTCTTTTAAAGTTTTGTTTCGGGGGTTAATTAAATTAACTTTTTGTATTCGCCAACCACTGTTCTTCATAAAACATAAATTAAGAAAAATTATACATGTAGTCGTTTTAAAGTAAGATACAGCGAATATAGACACCGTTACATCGAAAGTAAAAAAAAAGTGATGACGCACAATGTCAAAGGGAGATGGTGAAAGAAATGTGTAAATGTGTGTCCTTTTGGACATTCTAAACTTGGAAAAGACGTTGTAAATGAATGAACAAAAATTAACAGATCGAAGGATACAAAATACAACAGTGGAAATATAAATGAGACCTCCATCAATAATCACGATGAAGTACACACACACAAGAAAATTCCAGGCACGGGAATGTGGCGTTTTTTTGTTTGTTTGTTTTGTTTTGTTTCACTGATGAGGAGAGTTCAAAATGAGAGATTAACCCTCTGGTCTCCAGACAAGGAATACTTGTTTTGTTCTTGTCAGACCTCGTCCGTCCACTAGCGGATTTCGCTCACTGCCAGTGATCTCCGTTTACGCTGTTTTTCGTCAATCGTGTCCATGCCTGTCCATCTGTCTGCACAATATCATCTCTCCATCCTCTCTCTGGGCGTCCTCGTGTTCTCTTTCCTTTCCAAGGCCTCCATTCAGTGCAACGCCTTGTCCACCTGTTGCCCTTCCAAACAAAGAATTCGTTGTCCAAAACTTCTGAAACATGCAGATCTGATTTAGAACAGTCACATGAATGTGAAAGTATAAATATTGATCACGGCAAATAATTTGTAATCATTAGACAGTGTTCCACATGCAGAATATTAAACACCAGGTGACATCAGATCTCAACCATGGAACGCTGGGAACTAAAGGATTCATGAGAACACGAAATGATGAACATGAGGTGCGTCAACGAATTGGACGCAGACAATAGGAAGACAGAAGGCCGATGAAGGCTGTTCAATTTATATCCAGTTATAACAAGTCATCATTCACTTGGGTGAGGGGAGATTACTGCATTTTGGAAAGCCTGTGGGCATTACATAACTATTATTACTGAGAAGCTGACCTTGTGACTTTACAAAATTGACCTTGAACTACACGAGTTACCATGTCACGTTTGACAGAATACTTCACATTGGCGAGATAATGTGCCGAATTCTTATACACAAGTAGAACAGCTACACACAGAGGATAGGATCAGCCAGAAAAATCTCAAACGAGAGCATTTTATAAAGTTTCATACTATGGAAAACTGTGAACTAATTAGTCAGTAACATGCTGAAATAAGTTTCATTGTAAAGTGGATTGTGATTAGGTCATTATGTTGAAAAAAAGAAAAGAGTCCAGTATTTAGTAAATAAACATTGTACACGCATATTTCTTAGGCCCAATACCTATTCCCTCCCTCTCCCTCAGTCCCCCCTCCCTCTCCCTCCCTCCCTCTCCCTCCCTCCCCCCTCCCTCCCTCCCTCCCTCCCTCTCCCTCCCTCCCCCCTCCCTCCCTCCCTCCCTCCCTCTCCCTCCCTCCCCCTCCCTCCCTCCCTCCCTCCCTCCCTCTCCCTCCCTCCCTCCCTCCCTCCCTCCCTCCCTCCCTCCCTCCCTCTCCCTCCCTCCCTCTCCCTCCCTCCCCCCTCCCTCCCTCCCTCTCCCTCCCTCCCTCTCCCTCCCTCCCCCCTCCCTCCCTCCCTCTCCCTCCCTCCCCCCTCCCTCCCTCCCTCCCTCTCCCTCCCTCCCTCCCTCCCCCTCCCTCCCTCCCTCTCCCTCCCTCCCTCCCTCCCCCTGCCTCCCTCCCTCTCCCTCCCTCCCTCTCCCTCCCTCCCCCCTCCCTCCCTCCCTCCCTTTTTTTTTTCATTTTCCGGAAACAAAAGGGAATTCGTTATCTCAGGGTCAATCAGTTGAGATAAATCCTGCCTGCCTCATTCTTTTTCCTGGTGAAATTGAAACACACACACACACACAGACACACGTGCGTGCACGTGCCCACACACACACACTAGCTCAACACCACTCCAGGACAGAGAAGCTTCACTCCTAGCACACAAATTATTGTGTTGGGGTTGAAGTCAACTAGCAATGACAAGAACATGCATTTTTTAATTAGCACCGGCGGATATTTCATCCTAGACCGTGTGTTAGTGTGACGTAAACTTCCGGTGTATAAAGAAAATTGTCAGCCAAGGAAAAAAAAAACCGCAAGTCATGAGGGACGACTGAGATAAACTCAACATACCTTATCTGTTGCCGTGTAAAATGAGGTCTGGGCGTGTAGCGTTCTGAATGAGATAAAAAGGTTTCTGGATGCCATTGTTTACTCCAAGCACAACTAATCTTCAGTTCCCAGGAACAAGGAAGAAATGGTTAGGTCGCCGACTAAACTTTCAAAATAATACCGCTGTTTGGGCCTAGCGACCAATTTCGGTTCTGTTTGCCCCATGAATGTTTGGACAAGGGTTAGGGTTAGCAGAAGCCCTGGCTTTGGTTGGTTGTTTGTTGTTGTTTTTTTCTTTCAATAGACGGCAATTTCTTACCACTCTGTGCTCTTATTAAGCTAGCGGCATCTAAACATTACTGTAGGTATAACTGCTTTCACTATTACTACTGCTGCAGATCATACTCTGAATGTAACTGTTCAACACACTGTATAAGGATAACTGCTCTCATATCTGCCACTTGTGCTATCACCACCGGAACATTGAGCCATAAAACCTAGATCTATCTGCCCTGGCGTTCTACGGTGACTATTCTCCTGCAATGAGTTGACATTTTTGACGTTCTGTGGTGACTGATTTCCCTCTCTAAGGTCACTTATTTCCAAGGTGACTTATCTCTGCCTCACCTCAGTGACTTATCTGAAGCTCGAAGGTGACTTATCTCTGCCTCACCTCAGTGACTTATCTGAAGCTCGAAGGTGACTTATCTCTGCCTCACCTCAGTGACTTATCTGAAGCTCGAAGGTGACTTATCTCTGCCTCACCTCAGTGACTTATCTGAAGCTCCAAGGTGACTTATCTCTGCCTCACCTCAGTGACTTATCTGAAGCTCCAAGGTGACTTATCTCTGCCTCCCAGGTGACTTTTCTTTACTTTTTACATAGCAAAATGTGGTTAGAATCTGGCAAAGACGCGTGCAGTGGAAATGCTTATTTGCAAAACATTGCAGCCTTAAAACAGAGGTAACTTTTTTTTTGCTCTCTGTTGCAAACTCCGTGTTCGTGAGAGATTAGCCACAATCCTTTCTCGGATTTTGGTTTGGGCGTCTCCCTGCTAGCAGAACACGGAATCGACTACACTAATTTTGTGAGTTAACGGTATGGGGGAAAGCAATGCTTGTTTGAATACATACATGTATAAGATTGTATCTTCCAGTCCGGCACTGTTGTGTCCAGCATTTCCTTGTCTGGGACCTAAACGATAAGTATTTCACGATCTCAGTTCTTGTTTGTTCTACCTCTATTTTCTGAAAAACTGGAGATCTTTCAGTGCGTAGAAGAGATATAACAAACGCACACTTTGACATTTGTTTAAAATGTGTTGTGGAACTTATCAAGCTGTTTCATAGTTCTGATTTATTCTAGCTCCTTATCATAATACTAAAGCCGCAAACGTGTAACGTGGAATTTCTCAGTTGTGCAAAAAAGTGGAATTGGGACAGACAAGAACGAAAGTCGCGATTGAATTGACAGTGAAACTGGATGGCAGGATAGAAAACCCTGTGAGAAGGTCGGGACAAATGATTTTCTGAACGATCGTGAAATGGTGGGGGAAGAATGAAGTGGATGGTGTAGAATGACAGAGCGGATGGAAAAATGGAGAGGGGAAATGAATGGATGGATAGATGTATTGGTGGTGATGGATAGATTACTGGATGGTGGATCTGTGATGGATGGGTGGGTGGGTAGGTGGATGAATGAATGGATGGATGGATGCATGGATGGATATATGATTAGATAAATAGATGGTTGGATGGATGGATGGAAGGATAAAGAATGATGGGTGGGTGGATAGATGGCTGGATAAACATGGATGGATGGATAGATGGATGAATAGGTGAATAGATGGATGGATGGATATATGGATGGGTGAATGTATGATTAGATGGATGGGTGGATAGATGGATGAATCGATGGGTGGATGAACGGAATACAAACATTTCTAGAAAGTCACTGTCACAGAACGTAACTTGTAGCACAGAGTTAAAAAAAAAAAAGATTGATTACTTCACAGGGCTATAGGCCCAGGTAGGGTTAAACTCAGATGGATTCATCTATGGGGATTTCGGTATCGAACCAGTCCGGCCTCAGCAAGGACCATTGGCAGTAAAGGTATCTGTATCGCACAGGTGTGGTCAGATCGCTGTCAGATGTACTCACTCCTGTGAAAGTTTGTTATTACGTCATGTATCAGTTTCCTCCAGCCGCCGTTTCTGTGACTGGATCTGTGCGCAGGGCGTAAAAACTATGCGGTGCTCCAGTCCAATTGATACCAGGCCCGGGTTTGCTTTTTTTTGTTTCTCTTCCCTCTAAATTAGCATCATCCACGTGTTTGATGTCTTTGCCGCACAGAGATCAACTGGTATCTCATGTACGTGGATCTGCTGTTTTTCTTTCTTTTTATCCTCGTTTCCATTTTCTCTCTCCGTCTCTCTCTCTCTCTCTTTCTCTCTCGCTCCGTCTCTCTCTCTCTCTCTTTCTCATTCTTTCTCACATTCTTTTTGCCTTTGTCTCCCCCCCCCCTCCCTCCCCCATTTTCCCCAATGGTCACTGGCTATTTCCTCTTCTCTCCACTCCCCACTGTTTTCCTTCCCTCCTCATCGTCTCTGTCCCTGTCTCTCTCTCTCTCTTTCTCACACTGTCTCTCCACCCCCATCCCCGCTCTCTCCCTCCCTCTTTCTCTCCCCACGATCTCTCTGTCTCTCTCTCTATCCTTATCCCCGCTCTCTCTCTCTCCCCACGATCTGTCTGTCTGTCTGTCTCTCTGTCTGTATCCTCATCCTCGCTCTCTCCCTCCCTCCCTCTCTCCCCACGATCTGTCTGTCTCTCTCTCTCTCTGTATCCTCATCCTCGCTCTCTCCCTCCCTCCCTCTCTCCCCACGATCTGTCTGTCTGTCTCTCTCTCTCTCTCTGTATCCTCATCCTCGCTCTCTCCCTCCCTCCCTCTCTCCCCACGATCTGTCTGTCTGTCTCTCTCTCTGTATCCTCATCCTGGCTCTTTTCCCACCTTCCCATAATCTGTCCTTCCCCCTTTCTCTTTCCATCCCTCTCTCCCCATTTATCTCTGTGTGTGTGCCCCCCCCCACCCGCCACTCTCTTCTCAACCTACAGACACACAGACAGACATGCCTAACTTTGACGAGCAAACAAGCCAAAAAAAAAATCACAATCAATAATTATGTAAAATAATTACAGGTCAAAGTGTCATTTACAGCATAAACAACAGAAAAGAAGCGTATTTGACTCGACACAGGGCATCCCGACCCCCATGTTTCTAAACATTTCTATTTTCAACCTGAAATCAAAGTGTCACTTTCTTTAACTTTAACTTACCAACTGCAGTGCAATTAATTAGGAATCTTTTTGATCATTCTTTGTGCTGGCAATTCACGATACCCTGCACTCTCGACATGACCCTAGCTCTGAACAGTCAGACTACACACGTAACTGACAATCTGCACAGCCTGATAATTAAGTCACCTTTTCTTCATTTAGATGCGGTTTATTGAACAATAACAAGGAATTCAGAGACCTGCAGCTTTGAAGGAGGGTAGATACGTATGTAACAGGGTGATAGATTGGCAAGGTATAACTAGTAGTTATAATAATATTGTGCCTATAACTAGCGTGGGAAGATAGTTAACGGCGGGGAGACAGAGTCATTGTAGGCCAGAGGGGGAAAGTATGGGATGCAACTGAAGCGCTTTGACACCCGAAAAGGGTAGTGTTTACTTGACCGCCGTACTTGTCGATCAGATCACCTGGGAATTGCTTGGGGGGGTAGAGCTGTTTCAATAGTATTTGACGTGGAGCCGACGGGGGTGGCTATTAGGATAACTAATGCACACTCGGTGGGCGTCTTGGGACGCTACCTGACTGGGTATAAATCCCCGAACGCTCCTTCCAACTTCAGACCGCTGAGAGCACTCACCAGCTTCGTGCCGAAGAGGAGACCACAACTGCAACTGTAACTTTGTACTAGTCTTGTGAGTGGGGAAGGTCAGGGAACCCGCAAACATCCTTTGTCAGAGCGTGGTATCTTTGGTATCTTGTCGGCATTTGGGCTGTTGCTGAGTGGTAAGTTAATTGTACGATGTATGTGTATTTTACTTAATATTCATGATTGTAGAACCTAAATCTAGTGGGTTTACTTTGGTATAACTACTGCCTCTGAGAGAGTCACGGAAACGCCGTTATATATATGTTACGAAACCTTATAGGATGGGGTCCGTTAGAGAGAGCGTTATTCTTCGTGGGGAACGTGTAAATATCATTAAAACTGTATTGATCGTTTATTCTATTGCCTATATGGGAGCCTATGGAGTATGGGAGCTGCAGCCTGACTTATAACAGTGTCAGCGGTTAAAAGTGTTAATGATGAATATCCGTCATGGAGTAAGTATGGAAGTCATGCCTTCCAGCAGTAGATTAGGACTTTGCGATTGTTTTTCTACAGAGGAGGAAGAACAACACCTTCTTGGCTTCTCAACTTCTTGTACTTTGATTAACGACATCGTGGCTTCTTGGCTTCCCGACCTATTGGTACCTGCCGATACCTGTTGATCTAACTGCGCAGTCAAGCCAGGGTAGAGAGGAAGAACCAGTGCCCAGATAGCGCCATACACCCCTAAAGGAGAGGTTTCCTTATGCTGAATGTTCCCATGTGTTTTATAAAATGTGCTAGAGATTGAATATTACGAAGCCATTTAATTAGCATGTACTGATTTGCATCAACTTCATTCCATCGAAATTCACATGAAATTGTATGACCTATGTTCCTATTATTATTGAATGAATTAATAATTATTGTATATATGTAAGCAATACAGATATCGTTTGTTATAACTTATAGAAGAGAGATAGTCGATTATTTAGTGTGTTTGTGCCGTGCCCATCACGGCTGGTGTCAGAAGAAAGTTAGTGAGAGAAAGTGGAAACATCACAACGTACATACGTAAATACTGTATTTATAGGCGCTTAAAGGTTCATTCATGTATGCCTTCCCCTTTTATGGAAGATAAGTTCACTCACAATTGGCTATAGTTCTGTTTCTGTCTAAATTTGCAACACTTTTTCTGTTCTGTCAACTATAATATAGAATATACATTTTAAAAAATAAAATAAATAAATAAATTTTTTTTTAAAAGATGATTATGAAACAAAATAAGTAAATAAACAAATGAATAAAAAAGTAAAAAAGTAAAATAGATAGATAGATAGATAGATAGATAGATAGATAGATAGATAGATAGATAGATAGATAGATAGATAGATAGATAGATAGATAGATAGATAGATAGATAGATAGATAGATAGATAGATAGATAGATAGATAGATAGATAGATAGATAGATAGATAGATAGATAGATAGATAGACAGACAGATAGATAGATAGATAGATAGATAGATAGATAGATAGATAGATAGATAGATAGATAGATAGATAGATAGATAGATAGATAGATAGATAGATAGATAGATAGAAAGATAGATAGATAGATAGATAGATAGATAGATAGATAGATAGATAGATAGATAGATAGATAGATAGAAAGATAGATAGATAGATAGATAGATAGATAGATAGATAGATAGATAGATAGATAGATAGATAGATAGATAGATAGATAGATAGATAGATAGATAGATAGATAGATATTATACATAAATAAATGAAATGATACTGGCGTGGCCTCTACTTTAAATTTAAAATACATCTGGTCCTAGAATGGTCCTGACTGGTAGCGACAGCTTTCCAATAACCTTCAAATTTATTGCAATATTGTCATGAAATTCTTCAATGCTTCTCTTTCTATGGATCGCTTACAGCTTTTGGCAATAATAATTATTGCTACAATATCGTTGTACTGTTCACGTAAGACTGCCTTTCTTTCTTTCTGTCTTTCTCTTTCTTTCTTTCCTACTTTCTTACTTTCTTATTCTTTTTTCTTGTTTCTATTTTCTTTCATTCTTTCTTTTCTTGCCTCCCTCCTTTCTTTCTTGTTCCTCCTTCCTTCTTTTCCTCTTTCTTCCTCCCAATGGACTTCTCTCCCTCTCTCCGTTTTCTCACCACTTCCTTGGGTGTTCCTCTCAAGCTCAACCACATCCAACATTTTACACACACACACACACACACACACACACACACACACACACACACACACACACAGATTCCCTCCCTCAGGAAGAACAATTTCCTTAAAGAAATAAATCCGCCGAGCTGACGGAGAAAGCGATGACGAACGGCAAGAACGCTATGAATCAACAAAAATGTCTCTGTGTAAAGGCAATTCTGTACCCGAAGACGACTCTCGCCTGCTCTAGAGTCCAGGAAGTGACTGCAAGCTGAGTTGGTGTTTGAATTTGAGAATATGTCCATCGGCTCGAGTGACCCAGGACTTGTACAATCTATGAGAGGCTGGAATATAGGACTAGTTATACAATAGATGTAGGCTCATTTTGTTCTTCAATATTTAACGATGTAATTAGTTTTTCCATGGACTGACCCATTTTTTGACTGGTTGGCTGGTTGACTGGTCGGATGGTTGGCTGGTTGGATGGTTGGCTGGTTGGTTGATTGTTTGTTCCGATGGTCGGTTAGGTGGTTGGTTAGTTGATTGATTGGTAGTTTGTATGGTTGATTGATTGGTTGTTCTGTTGGCCGGTTAGTCGATGGGAGGTTGGCTGGTTGGTTTCTTGGTTGGTTGATTGGTTGGTTGGTTGGTTGGTTGATTGGTTGTTCTGTTGGCCGGTTAGTCGATGGGAGGTTGGCTGGTTGGTTTCTTGGTTGGTTGATTGATTGGTTGGTTGGTTGGTTGATTGGTTGTTTGGTTTGTTGGAGAATTTTACTTTAACGTTAGATTTTCTCATTCTCTTCCATTTCTGTAGGGCCCTGCTGCAAATACATGGTGTGTGTGTGTGGGGGGAGGGGGGGGGTGCAAGAAATTATTTTATTTTATTTCATATTATTTTTTCACAGAACTTCTCCAAGCTGAAGAAGATAACACAAAAGAGCATCAGGGTAATGAATTAAATGTTAAATAAGGATCCATGTAGTCTATCAGTTAGCTCCCCTGAAATCAGCCCTTCGTGACATCGCACCAATTTGTACCAGTGCGCTGCCATCAAGAACAGTGGCCATCTTCCCTATAGGTAGAATGCGCATGGCGTCACAGAGTTTTTGTTTTGTACTTCCGCCAAACAAGATGGCCGGTGGATCAGCTGATGAGTGTAACTTGGAGATGTGTCTAAGCAGTTAAAATGGCTGCTGGTTGCATTGCAGTTGTCTGTTGTGACAGGGGTGGAAAGGATGTATCCAAACTGGTCAGATTCCCTACCATCCGTGTAAACAAGAGAAAGGAAGTGAAAGACCGAAAGTCTCCCATGTGCGCATACACACGTGTCATTGTTTACAGTAGTGAACTCGCCGCCGATTGGTTCGCGACGCCTTAAGTGGGTCCGGACAGACAAGATGGTGGATATGCGCATTCTACCTATAAGGCAATGGTTGACAGGGTGGGGGGTAAGGAGACGGAGTTCTGGTCATGAATTTTACATTCACACAAAAATGGCAATACAGAACAACGCTGATCATAATTTTCCACTCAGGAAACATCCAAACACGTGCTGGAAAACGGGCAGTAGGTTTCTTTCCAGCCTGTATGAAAAGCATGCGTGAAAATGGGGGAATAGGTGTATCTTGGGAAGTTTATGTAGGCTTTTCGATTATTTCCGTTGGTTTTATTTATTTATTTATTTATTTATTTATTCATTAGCAGTTTAAATTGTTGGATTGGAATAAACACCGTGCTCCTATTGAAACAAAGGAAAAGTGGGTGGGGAGTGTAGTCATAATACCTGAAATTGACAGCACACACTCTAAGATAGCCGCTAAAGAGGGTGGCTCACATTTATTTCATCTATCATAATATCTATCCTTGTATCCACAGTAGGGGTCTGTGTAATTTGTCTGTGCAGTGTCTTACAGTTTAGCAGTCTGATCATGGGAGCTATAATTCCCCACTGTTTTCTCACATTCATGTGGTTTCAGTTTTGTGCCACCAAACGGAGGGAAGCGCCTGGTTTCCTTAGCCTTTGTTATAGCTTCCCTTACTTCGCATGCGTTCTTGATCCTGTTTTACATCTTCAAGGCGCTGTATTTTCGTGCCCTCTCTCTGCACTGCACTTTGGTTACATGGCCCACGGCAATGTTTTGTCATTGCTAAACGTTTGAGGTATCTCAGCGTATCAGCCACCGAGCAGGGGAAACAAACAGAAAATATTTTGAGAATTCAAACATCCATCAGAGGCCACTGTGGCGGGGATCGAGTTCTGTCAGTTGATTCAATGCTCGACAAGGCCAAGCATTCAGAATACATTAACTGTCTATAATTGCTGGCATTTACCTCATGTATATTTGTGCAGCAGATATTGCATGCAGAATTATAAAACAATGCACATGTTGCTTTTCTTTAAGCGTGTTTTGGATACTAAATGGATCAGGACTTTTCAACCTGAGGGTAGGAAGGGGGTGGGGTCTCTGAGATTATTTTTTTTTATCTGGAAAGGGAGGGGTTAAGAACCGAACAAAAAATATTAGTAAGGTTAAGGGTAATTGTATTGTTCTTTTTTCTTGGGGGGGGGGGGGGCGGATTCAGATGTCTGTGAGAGTTTTGAAAGTGGTCGAGAAGCAAACTATGGACAGGGTTATAATGTGGAACGGACAGACATACCGACGGGATAGCAATAGCTAGATAGACAGTGAGAAGAGAGAGACTGCACTGCCAGTAGATATTATTCAAGAGGGGATGGGGCAGGAGGGGAGGGGATGGGGCAGGAGGGGAGGGGATGGAAGGATGGAAGATCACGCAGGTTAACGGCGTGACTGAGAGAGCTGGTGAGTAGAACTGTCCAGATAGAATAGGAATCGGAGAAGGTTAATGAAGAAATAGATATCAGCCAAGAATGTAGAGAATCTTCTCTGAATTTCCTCCATGTACCGTGAGCCAAAGATAGGTTTTCATGCTGTGCTGACTTCCAGGTCATGCCCTGATATATGATCTGCGCTAGCAATAGAGGAGTATCCAAATCCAGCATGCAGTGTCATTATCTTTGGTAGAGATAATTCCCCTTGAGTGTATCGCTTTACCCTATGCTTACCGTTTTGTTGACAGTTCGTTCTCTCTCTCTGTCTCTTTCTCTCTCTGTCTCTCTCTCTCTCTGTCCCTCCTACCCCCACCCCCCAAAAAAAATTCCAATCCCAAATTCATGGCAAATACCTCACATCATTTGTTAATGAAACATTAAAAAGTGGTGAAACTCGCCAGCTGTTGACCATTAAACTGATAGGGTTTCAAGAATGGACAAAGAAAGTGAGTAAGTAATATGTGGAGGCCAGGCTTTGTCCCTGTAGGTCAGTTTTATTTACACAACTGGAGAGAAACCAGTGTCACGTCAGCAAAGAGACACAGTAAGATCGTAACTACACATAAAAGTTAAACCCACACATTTCCAACCAGTATTGAAATTCCGAGCGCTATCTTTAATAAAATTTTCTTCTAAATTTTATTATTTAAGTTATTTTATTTCATTTTACTTTATTTGTTTCTTCTTTTAAGTTAAAATGAATCTTTGAAATGCTGGAAATGTTTTCTGATGATAATATTTTTCTTTGTACGATCAAATCAACCTAGTTTATTTTTCAGTTGATCACAAAAACAGACGGCCTTGACACTGGTATTGAAGTGAGGTGTTGTGGCAGTCATGAGGGGAATGCATTAAATTAGTTTCATGCTTGGTGTGGCCGCTGGTCAAATTGTTTATTGATTTTAAATATCCACGTTTTCTTATGTTAAGTGCCATCTTCTCTCTCTCTCTCTCTCTCTCTCTCACTCACTCTCTGTATCTCTCTCTCTCTCTCTGTCTCTCTCTCTCTCTCTCTCTCTGTATCTCTCTCTCTCTCTCTGTATCTCTCTCTCTCTCTCTCTCTGTCTCTCTCTCTCTCTCTCTCTGTATCTCTCTCTCTCTCTCTCTCTTTCTCCCCCCCCCCCTCGTCCCCGTTTAACAACCGAGATATCTTTCAAGTACATGCAGCAACATCATAGCTATCATTCAAAGACATTTCTCAACGGGACACTTTTTTAGAACGACTCTGTGGGTGTAAATAATTCTTATAAAACCTATGTCATATCTAAACCTCAAATCTTCATTTGTGTGAAAACTGGGACGGGAAAATGGCTAGAGGTGGTCTTAAAGTAAAAATGTGATAGTAAACCTGTATTGTGATAGTATCACCACTATTCTACCTGAACCGAATCCTGGGTACTATCAGACTACACTGGAACTGTAGTGCATTTCAAACTTCTCCCTTCTACCGGCATAAAAATCCTAACGGAAGACGCGAACAGTTGCTACCATCAAACCCAGATAGTTACATAAATCAGTGACGGCGGGGCGATGATTCCCTTGTCTCTCATCCAGAGATCACTGGCAGGTCTTTTACATGACTTACAACTTTGGGAAGAAAATACACTCCCTTCTCCAGACATGACGAGCACACCACTGGGCTTTCAGTGTCTGCCCATTGCATCACATAACAAACAACAGAAACAACCAAAAAGTCTTTTCCTTCAGAAATGACGAGTACGCCTTCTAAAACCACGGTCCAATTAAGTAATCTTGCCTGCTAATCCGTTTTAAGTACTGGTCATTCACTTACAACAATAGTAAAAAAGGTGTTTCCTTCACCAGTGACCAGTACACAATAATGTTCGCCTCAGCAAGGCAGGACAAACTGTTTGTCTCCGTGCGAGCTTTTGCGCATATATTATAATTATATCACAGAAACTGGACGAAGTCACGCCTTTCAGTGTCAAATGTGCAAACGCGGTGAAATCACCTGGAATATCGCGGACAGACAACTCTCCCTGGTCTGACAAAAGGTTGTCTGAGCCTTAGGAAGATGCAATGGCTCATTAGATAATTTAAAAAATAAAAATTGTATTGAACTTTTCATATCACGTGGTTTTAAAAACCGGACATGGTAGTTACAGGAAGGTGCGCGGGACGCCTTGATTATCTCAGAGAGACACTGACAGACGGGGGGAAAGAGAGAGAGAGAGAGAGAGAGAGAGAACAGAGAGAGCGAGAGAACAGGGAGAGGGTGAAAGAGAGAGATGGAGAGAGACAGAGAGAGAACGAGAGATCGGGCTTGGAAGTGAGGGGGAGAGAGAGAGAGAGAGAGAGAGAGAGAGAGAGAGAGAAAGAGGGCTCTTACACACAAACACACACATAAAAATGCGTACGCACACACACACACACACACACACACATCTCGGTGAGAACGCAAACAGAAGGTGAAGATAAACTGGCTGCCATTCATCATATTGTTGCACATTGACTGTGTCTGCCATCCGACCAGTGGTAGCAAGTAAGACATCTTTAGTAGCAACGCTGTGGCCAACGTTCCAATCCTATCACAAGAGCCACCGGAGTCGTGCACAGCAGATGATGATGAACTGACGTCCGTCCCGGCCGCCGTCGCGTGGCGGCAAGCAGCAACAGCAGCAGCAGCCCAGTGGTGTAGCGTGGAGCGCACGAGTTGTGGTCGTCGCTGCCATTCATTCAACCACAATTTGTTGTGTGATACCCCGAAGGTAAACGAAACCAGCGGATCTGCCGTGAGGGTGAGAGGGCGGGGGGGGGGGGGGAGAGGGTCAGTATGGGATGATATATTAGGTTGACTTACCTACCAATCTATTGTGGACGCAGGCGTAAGCCTACCCTTACACTGAGAGGGCCGGATGGGAATTAAAAAGAAGACGCAAGATTAGTTCGGGAATCAGTTTGTGAATTAATCTGGCCTGTCGAGAGACGTTCACACTAGACTTGGGATCTGCAGCAGGATTTATTATTGTGGAAAGTTCGTTGTTAACTTCTCATGTTTAATTATGTTTTTTAAAGTAGTTTTTTTTTTTTTTAGATTTCGAAAATGCTTGTTGCATACACTTTTGTTGGACCGGTAAGATCGGTTGGGGTTGATGGGGCTAAGATTGGCACCGAACACTCACATCATTATTTAATTATTTCTAATTCACAGGGTAAAAGCAACGCTAGGACATCGTGCCGTAAGGAAGTTCTGTCAGCGTCATAGAACGACTAAGCTTTGTACTGGAATGTGCTGTGACCATTCATTGGTTTATTTATTTATTTTGTGAACTGTTTTATATGGTGCAGTTAGTCAAACTTTATTTTGTATGCAGTTTTGTGGTCACAATGGAGAAGTGAATTCGTCTTTTCAAAAAATATTTTATTATATTTTTTTGTCTTTCGTAATTTTTTTTCTTTTGGTTTCATTCAGTTTCATTTTTTTTATACAGTTATAGTACAGTTCTCACTAGGAAATTTCTTGTGTCAGTTTGTAAAGGACAGCGGGAATGCCCGTAAGTTGATGATGTAACACGTACAAAACTGAGCCATGCACTTGGAATGAGACCAGAAAATCAACATGAGTATCGGAGCCAAGGAGATGTCACACTGAAGCCTGTTGGCAACATTACTCACAACCATTTCCTATTGTCCTGTATTCAATATGTGGACGTTGTAAAGTAGCAAACTCTATAATTATTCATTCTCGCCTGTGATTAAAGATTATTACCAAAAGAAGTGGAAAACAAATTTCTTTGAGAAAAGAAGGAATCTGGAAGGCACTGCACGCATACAAAGCCTCTTCTTATTTTTATTATCACAATTGGCCCTTCATTATATCACTGAGGAAAAAAATGAGTGGTCAGGACGCATCTCGACCAGGATTTCCTACATCATCAGCATGGACGCCAGCCTCTCACACCTGTAGTCCGGGAGTTTCTCGTGTACTGCTTCTTACCGCCCTCTTCATCCAAGTGTTGTTCATTCATCTGAAGCCTACCTCAGCAGTGCTAGGTATGTAACAAACACTTACATATTGTATTGTACACATTTACACACACACTGCATGGCTGTGTTCAGAATACAAAACCGATTCTTGAAAAAAAACAACAACTTTAACCTTAAATGCCGTTGGAGTATTATTTAATTTCCCAGCCATGTCTGGACTCGCTCGTTGAAAATACTCTATTACAAGCGGATCCTCTCACTACGACAATTCTATGATATATCGAACTCCCCCCCCCCCCCCCAAATAATTTTTTTTCCATCGGCTGTATCAAATGTGAACAGTATCGTATCTTTGTGACCGCATTGAGCTTTCAACCGCTGTTTATTTTGACGTCACAAGCGCTACGGTGTTATTGTTTTGGTTTGTACTGTCTGTGTGGACAAGTGTTGGTTATTAAATCTACAATTACCAGACCTATACATTTCACATATTTACAGTACTGGCAATAAAAGAATTTGAAATGAATGAATGAATGGAAGACCACGGCCAGCCACGTCTCAGTGAACCCCCCCCCCCCCCCCCACACACACAAAGTGTTCAAGTTGCATGGGCTGTCGACATTATAAAGGGATAGAAAGTTTCTTTATAGGCCTAACCCTAACCCTAAAACCAGCTGCGGTAGAGATGCGCCAAATGTCCTACTGAAATTTTTATTAATTTTTGGTAGTGCGCCAAATGTCATACTGAAATTTATATTAATTTTTGGTAGTGCGCCAAATGTCATACTGAAATTTTTATTAATTTTTGGTAGTGCGCCAAATGTCATACTGCAATTAAAATTTTAACCTAGATTTAGGCAGTGCTCCAAATGTCATGTTTTAAAAAGTTTGGTGCTCCAAACGTCATGCTACCCGGTGGGTGCGGTTGTAGGACGTTTTGGCACTCATTCCTGCACTCATCACTGTTGATCATGTCTCTTTTCACGTTTTTTAAAACTGGTTTTTATTTTTCTGTGCCATTGTTGTTGTTGTTGTTGTTGTTGTTGTTGTTTTTTTGTTTGTCAGTTTTGTTGAAGTCTCGTGCGTCCCTCACTGGCCACAGGAAACATTCTGTTCTGTTTACATTAATTTTATTGCTGAAGATTTTCTACTCAAATCCGCATTAGAAAAAAAACAAAAGCGAACTGTGCCGAAATGCTCATCATCCTGGATTTATTCACTTCAGAAAGAGAAAATATTGTGGCTCGCATTGCACGGGAAATAACGGTCTAAGGAGGAAGTTGTCTTCTGTCAGCAGATTTGTCCTTTTTTGTAAAATTTCAATTTTATCCCAAAATGTGATGTGCATATGCACTTTACAGTTGTGCGTTAATATAATAATATAATAATAATAATAATAATAATAATAATAATGAAGACTATTTATATAGCGCCTAATCCAAACGAGTTTGCTCTAGGCGCTTTACAGAAAGTCTTGTTCTCTCGATTTGCATCTCTCTCACTCGCTCTTTCTTTCTCTCGCCTATTTGCTCTCACTCTCTCTATCTCAGAGCAAATTGTAAGGCAGCCTGTTAGGCGCAGTTCACAACTCACAACAGTTCACAACTCACAACTTGTATTATAAGTAATATAATATTATTTGAATATATATTATATAATATTTATTTAATAATGA
Organism: Onchidella celtica; assembly: GCA_963931925.1. Taxonomy (NCBI): domain Eukaryota; kingdom Metazoa; phylum Mollusca; class Gastropoda; order Systellommatophora; family Onchidiidae; genus Onchidella; species Onchidella celtica. The sequence continues at coordinate 1,814,111 of OZ007580.1, read as the reverse complement.
ATTATAAATTTTCGTTGGTGATATGGGGGGAGGGGGGGGGGGAATGATAGGGATAAATTTTAATCTATTAATTTTAATTTCAATTTACACCCCCATGTGTACGAGGTTTAATGTTATAAAACATAACGGCAAGGTCATAATATATTATTCTATTATTTTTAGTTTCTACAAACAGACCACTCTAAATTTTGAAACAATTAATGCTTGCTATAACTGCGTTGAAGATTTAATCAATGTCCTACAACTGCATGAGATAATCAAAAACTGTATTTCCGTAGTCCCGTAATTAGCAAACCAATTACCACACGATATCTCAACAACGCTGTTAAAAAAAAGTCCAACTTAAAGAGAGAGCTGGGCTAATATTTCTGCTTGTGAAGGGGCGAGGATTTCTGTCAGCAAACAGATAAACACACCAGGAGATGAAACTGAACGAAAACAAAACAAACGCAAAAACAGACATGGAAATGAAACCAAAAAATGACAGCCTAATTAACGATGAAGCTGATATAATGGACGAGCGGGTGGATAACGTATTTACATTTGTCGTTCATACCTGCTAATGATGTGAAGATCGGTTTGTTCTGTTTCAGGAAATTCCCAAATCTCATAGCGTTGCATAGAAACAAATCCTGGATTTAATATCGCCGAAATGATTTCAAGTTTTTATTCCCAGTAAAACACGATGGACATTTAGCATTCGAAATATTGTAAAGTTTTTCTGAATACGTCATTTATTGTCTGAGATATGCGATAAATGGATAAAAGACAAAATTATGAAGATCTCAAGGGCGAAGAACCAGTAGAACCATGTTCGTCAATGGCGCATTGTGCCCTGAAGAAAACACGGTTTCCTCTTCCGTTTGACATCTCGTACTGCACTGAAACTTTTGGTCAAAAGAAAACCCAAACTTCTCTTGTATCTAAATGTATTATTATTCTTGTCACAGGGAATAAAATATTTTTTTACCAAAGATTTCAACATGTCCATGGGTGAATTTGCCATTTCCTAAACGTTTAGCAATTTTCTCTTATCACCTTTGTATTTTAAATTACACAATAGAATTTCTTTGTTAAAGGAAATAAAAGGCTGAATGACAGGGTTACAGATGCATGGCTTTTATACATCTTTTATTGTTACAGTGGGATTATATTTCGTTATAGGCGACACTTTCATGCCTACTTAAGCAAGCTTTGATGTATTCACGACGCACTGGTTGTATGTGTGGTTGTAAAAATGAGCGTCTGATGTCATGTTCTGTCCTCTACTGCAAATAGATTACAATAGAAAGGTACTTTAGCTGTAGCAAAATTTGTGAGTGTTTGGACTATGGAAAGGGAAGTAGGAGGGAAGGGGGGGGGGGTAGCAGGCTTTGGGAACAGGATCAGGAGGAACTCTATTTTTGTGACAGAGAATCAAGTTCTGCAACCTGGAACAACTAGATCTATGATTGGCAATCTCGTCATGCAAAAATATTTATTGATATTACCCGCTTAATAAAGGATGGACAGACATGGGATGTTGTTGTCTGAAATGGGATCTTGTCGATTTGAAAGTGACCACTGCAGTTTCTCGTAGTTGTATGCATTATGTAGAAAAAAAGGGGGGGGGGGATATGCCATTCATTTTATCTGCTTTCAATAACACATTAGCTTTCAGTTCACAGAATAGCATACCTGAACTAACTCTCTGACCCGTCTTAAGACAACGGTCAACATGCTCCAGGTGAATAGTTTGTTCTTCAGTTGCAATGGTTGGGACAAATTTGATGTAATTTAGATAATGCGAATAAAGACCGGCATTCACTGCTCCGTGCGTGCAGTATGTCGAGGCATTTTTACGTTATTCCACTATAATATTTCATAAAACAACAATAAAATAAAAAAAAACAAAAAAAAAACCCCGCAAATATTCTTCTTTGATCTTCCGACTTTGCATTCTCCAGCACACCTGCAATCTGAGGGTGGGTTTCATTGTTTGGTTGTGATACAACAAAGTCATTCATTTGTTTAATGACGCCAGAAAGCCGCGATCCCCAGTGCTGAATGTGAAAGATGTCCACAACCAAAGCCTGGATTAGACAAACTTTTATGTCAACATCCGACGGGGGAATTTGTAACAGGTGTTAATCTCACTGTGCCGTGGAATTCACTTCAAGTTGCGGCGTTCGTGGCTTTGTTTGCAGAGTACGAAAACGTGGTTGATTGGAGTTTGTCTTGTCCAGAAAACCAAATGACAGAGACGTCAACATTGTCACGAGCCGCGTGAGCTCTTTTCTGTTAGTCATGGGTCGGGTTTAATGTGGGAGAATATGAAACGCGTGTAGCTATTAATCGAGCCACGGATTTCGTGATGAGGAATGAGTGAGTGAAGTTTGTAAACATTAAGTTAACTCTTTGATTTTGGTATGCGTGTGAGATTTTCTTGCTAACATAGTAGGATTGTAGAAGTTTTAGTGTAGGGTTTTGAGTTGTGTCCATATCCTTTTGAGAAAGCAGTTAGGGTTAACTGAAAGACAAACTTGTGTTTGTCGTAGCTAGGTCCTTGATCGTCCAATCGGGAGGGAGACCCTTAGTAACCATCGGGGGGTATAAAAGCTAACACACGTACTAGGATCAGTGGATTAGGGGACAAGGTGGTCTAGAGGCAAGGTGCTCGCCTCTCATGCCAAGGGTCCCGGGTTCTAAACCCGGGCAGTGCAGGCATGTTGGAAAGTGGATTTTTCTCATATTTTCAAGTCCCTGGTCCTATTGGGGGGTAGGATCGAGTAGTTCTTGGAAATTGGATTTTTCTCATATTTTCAAGTCCCTGGTCCTATTGGGGGGTAGGATCGAGTACCTAGTCTTCTCGGATAAGGACGAAAAAATTCGGAGGGCCCGTGTGCACGCTGCGCACGTTAAAGATACCTTGGCAGTTGGAAATCGTAAAGAGCAGGCCGAAAGGCCGCTGCCTGGGCAAAATTGAAATTAATAGATTAAAATTTATCCATATCATCTCCCCCTCCCCCGCCCCCCCCCCCCCCCCCGCCAGAACAAGAAATAATAAAACAAGTAAAGTGAGGTGTAAATGCCAAGGGCAGCGAACCTCCTAAAATAAAGACCTCAAATCAGGATCAGTGGATTCATATTTCGAGCATTTGGCGAAAAGACGAGTCACGGGGGCCTCCTACCTGAGTGGAGATGACAGACAAAAAGATTCGCTCTGTGAATAGACCTATACAGTGACGACACCTCTGTGCACCAGGCTTAAGTGTGCACGCCGCTTACATTGGACTCTCTCGCGCGCAAACCATCGCGAGCGAGGAAATGGTGAGAGGTTCCTTCGTATGTGTTTGTGCCAGGAACTGTGACAGTTTTTCCGTCACCCCATTGTGACGAAGAGAAGGACATTGAATATATATTTTACTAGATGTGTAATGAACTGTTAGATTGTGTTTGAGATTGAACTATGTTCATTTCCTAGATGTATACTTCTTAGTGTGGAGCAGCATAGAGATTTTGTAAAGTGTATTACTGTGAAAGTTATTAGAGAGTGTTGCTACGCTTTAGGAGTCAGTGAATTATCTGATTAGGTGCTATTACTGATTGTATGAAAGCGAGATCGACCAACTTGAATTTGTTTACACCGGTATCCTTTAGGAACCGTAGTCCTGGATAGGCGCACTTAAAGAGTGCATAGTACTAGACTTTTCGATACTCTATTTTAGATAGTCTTGCTAGAATTTCAGTAGTGGATGACATTTATGTAATATCTATGATTGCGATTACCGTGAATTATGCAGTCGAATGTTGTATGATCATTACATGGCCCGTCAGGCCTGAACATAAGTAATCCTGTGTTGCTTAGTTATTGTGGTATGAATGTTTCGGGTGTGAGTCTACTACATCCACCAAACCCCTCGTTGACATCTGGAGGGGACCTACAATAACGCAATTATCCCCAAAATCCCACTTCTGACAAACATTATTCTGAAAAACTTTGACGACAAACAAATTTAGATGTAAGTAGTTCCAAAACTTGTGTATGAATACCTTGCAAGGGTTCAACAGGACGTGCAATGTGTCTCACTCAAGTACCAACATTGGGACTATTTTATTTTTCATTTTTCCTACGAATCCATCATTTAAGAAGACCATTTAATATATCAAAGGCCACAAGAAGTGCTGCATGCGCCTCTCCTTCCTCACCCCCTCTCCTTTCTCTCAAACTCACTAATACCGTGAATGAAAAAATCTACTGTTCAGGGGGCGTCCGTCTTGGAGAGATTGAAACATTTTATGACTACCGAACTTCAGCTGAAGCGCTATCTCTTTACATTCTGCGTGTCCATGAATATTTTTTTGTTTTTCTTTATTTATCTATTAAATAAATTAATTTGTATATTTGTGTGTGTTTATGTATGTATGCGTGTTTGTACCTATTTGTATGTGTGTTTTAGCACACATATGGCATGGATGATGTAAAGCGCTTAGAGCCCGGTCATTAACGGGCAGGGGTATTATATAAATGTTATTTATTGTTATATTTATTACTATTATTACTATTATTATTTTAAAAAACCCGCGTCAAGAAAGTTAACATTTCACAGAGTATGTCTCTCGTATTTTCTTGGAGCGGCAGATAGCCTGAGCTGCCAATGCTTTAGTGGTGGTTCAAAAACATTTTGAAATTTCACTCCTTTAGAAACTTGTTCAAATTTATTCTGATACATGCGAGTGTCCTCCAGGCGCTGTCTTGTCAACCGACTGTGTGTTTATAAAGGCAAGAACATCGCCCGTCAGTGTACTTAGTGCAAGAATCTACTGTGTAATAGGATGATTAAAAATGTCTACTGTAAATGAATAGCCCGTAATGTTTGATCGTCAAAAGGAAGATGCAAGAATAAATTTGCCAGGGTTAACGCCTATGACATCCGTGAATATGTTTACATATTCGGATTCTAGTGTTAATACATCAGTTGAGCTTTTGAGGTGGCTCTCGCCATTTCAAAGTTCCTTAATCTCTTCCTTTTGGTTTTTGATTGTTTTGTGAACGCTCAAATCGCACAGAATAGTGTAAGATGTAGTTTTTAATGTATTTTTTTTTTCGGTATTTAGTTACTCTATTGGATGCGTTGTAATAGGGTTTCAGAATTTGTCTGTTTATCTATCTATCTATCTATCTACCTATCTATCTATCTATCTATCTATCTATCTATCTATCTATCTATCTATCTATCTATCTATCTGTCTGTCTGTCTGTCTGTCTGTCTGTCTGTCTGTCTGTCTGTCTGTCTGTCTGTCTGTCTGTCTGTCTGTCTGTCTGTCTGTCTGTCTGTCTGTCTGTCTGTCTGTCTGTCTGTCTGTCTGTCTGTCTGTCTGTCTGTCTGTCTGTCTGTCTGTCTGTCTGTCTATCTATCTATCTATCTGACTGTCCGTATGTCTATCTGCCTGTCTATCTATCTATCTATCTGTCTGTCTGTCTGTCTGTCTGTCTGTCTGTCTGTCTGTCTGTCTGTTTGTCTGTCTGTCCGTCTGTCCGCCTGTCTGTCTGTCTGTCTGTCTATCTATCTATCTATCTGACTGTCCGTATGTCTATATGCCTGTCTATTCATCCACTAGTTTGCCTTGCTGTTAATTTGACTACTTGCTACTTCCGCATACAGACCGCTAAAATCCTACTTTTTTTTCCTCTTTTAAAGTTTACATGATTTTATTACTTAGATCTATGCACCTTTTAGTCGGACCTCCCGACAATCTATCCATCATCTAACCATCCATTTGACTATGCATCCACCTGTGCACCCGCCAATGTATCCATCTGTTTATTCCATCCATCCATCTGTACACCCTCTGACACATGAATTTGAACACCGCTGACTAGGTGCCCATTTCAAGGCTCTTCCCCATTATTCCGTCATTCTTTCCAATTCATCCCAATGTTGCCTAAGTAAATCATGTTACAACGTCTTTTTTTTAACCTTATCACAAGAGAAATTGCTGGAGGCTAGTACTTGGCAAGTCTCACTGTAGATCAGGGGTCACCAAACTACGGCGATCCGGCCCGCGACGTCAGTTCATCCGGCCCGCCATGGTACTTGATTTTGTTTGATAAAACCAGGGATATCTAGAGCTACGGGATGGACAAGCTTCCTCTGACCAAGATTCCTCTAGAGCTTTTCTTCTGGCTTGCAAGTATTGATCAGATTGCTTATGCGGCCCGCGCTTGTAAGTCTGTCAGTTATCCGGCCCTCTATGAAAAAAGTTTGGTGACCCCTGCTGTAGATGCCGGAGACTAGTACTACGCAAACCTCACTGTAGATCCAATGGTGCTGTCCCTGACTTGACAATGTCGGGACCCTCTAAGCAGACATCGGGTTTGTTTGTTCTGGTTAGCCACACACACTGAAACCGTCTTAGTCTGGCAATAGCCCACCCCCTACCGCCATCCTCACCCACACTAAGACCATCATAGACATTGAAAATAGAGCCCTTTCCCACCCCAACCCCCCCACCTTTCAAAATGCCGCTGTCCTCAAACCGCTCTCCTCCGAGTAAAGACAACACTCGGAAGTTTCCACTTTTTCCAGTCCAACCGAGACAGTCTGAAGGTGGGACTTGACAGTCACTGAGTCGTGTGCAGTTTGACATGTGGGATTTCACTCTGTGCCTTTCTTGTTGTCTGTTTGTTCGTTTTTGTTTTTATTAGAGAGAGCATGCCCAGGACAACTTCGGGTTAGCAGACAGGGGAGAGGAGATCTGACATTGTGGAGGGCAACAGTTATACCTAGACATTATGATTTTTAAAAAAAAGATATTATTCATCTTTATACCGTTTATTTTATGTGATGTTTGTCATGATTCAGATGTTATTAAAACTCACGCAGAGAGTGAGTTGTTGTTGTTTTACCAGGGCCATGAGAAATTGGCTGGTGGCCTTGAACGGTCCTCGCCAAATTATAGTTGGTGAGTAAATAAATGTAAAGTTAAACTGTTAGATTCACGCTTGTCGGTTTTAATGTTCGTGATTAATAAGTAATGGAGTAGGGGTGAAACAAGGTGGGGACAGTTGACATTGTTAAGTATGACTAGACAAGTTTTTGCACGTTAACTGGCTGGTAGAAAAGTGCAGACGTATTACTACAATTAAAATGGTGGGAGGTTTCGACCTATGAGATAGCTGAACTAATTGGGCCAGCGGACTAGCACGCTGGGTAGTTAGATAGTATATAACATCGTGTAACGTTCAGATTTAGTGAATACAGACGAGCAGAAGCATCGTGTCGTGAAGTATCTCCGGTTGACCAGTACCTGAACTGTGTGCTTTGAAGACAAGAAGTCCTTGCTAAGGGACTGACTGAGCTCTAGAAAGAAAGGTCTGAGTGGGCTGACCTTTGAAAGCCCACGCTGCGCTATATTGATGTTCGCGCCTACCAGTAGGCGTGAGCAATGGTAATATATCTTATTTATTCAAGTATAATAGAGATCGGAGATAGAGAGAGAACTACAGCCTCATAGGAAGACTAAGGAAACCCCAGCTGGCACTCGACCACGAGTGTCCTGTATCATAGATCTATTGCCATAGTATGATTGGAATAATATAGCACATTGTTGATGAATTGAATAGTGATTGTGCATAAAATATAGTCTTTTGGCAACTGCTTAAATTACCTACAAGCCGAAGAGTGCTTCTGTAGGCTTTGAACGTACTGGGCTCTCCTAACATTTAAGCCCATATGATATATGGAGAGTTTGCCTGGCGACTGGCCAGTGGCGACTCAACTGTCACTTTAAATTGATATCTAGTTTCGTATAATATACCTATTTGCTATTGATTGCAGTACCTCCATAGTTACATGAATATCATTGGTTAAGTTATTAATTAGAGTTTTTTTTGGTTTGGATATATACCCCTATTGTCTTTTGTTTTGTTATTAATATTTATGTAAACTATGGCCTGACCGGCCTGACATATATACGCTCTAGTTATTTAATACTTTTCTTGTGTGGTTGTGTCCGAGTGTGAGTTAGCTGCCTCTCGTGCAGTCGTAACATCCCCAAGACCCTAACTCTGCTCGTGACAATGTTACTGGGAAGGGATTGCATTTCACCACTTGTTGTCACTGAACGGCTACCCCACCCATCCCACCCCCAAGCAAAAAAACTCCTGGGAGAGCGACTTTACAAAGAGCCCCCCCCCCCCCTCTCACAAACATACCTCTCCCACTGTCTAACAAAATGTGTCGACCCGTAGTTTCCTTACGCTTTAATACAATAGAATAATAAACTCCCCTCAGAACAAAAACTTAGCTCTAGACAGTTTGGCAATGGCCACCGTGTGTCATTGGGTTAAGGGAAAATTCTATGGAAAAAAAAAAATCAATACTCTTGTATGTGGAATGACCAGGGCTGCCCGCTGGCAAAGGCTCAGTGCTAGAGCTACAAGGGGTGGGAAAAGAACGAAATAAGAAGGAAAAAAAAAACTACACCTATTAATTCTGTATGAAGCTTTGGCACAGGACAGCGTGGGCAATGTACTTTCTGAAAGACGTCCAAAGCTCTGGAACTTTCCTGGAGAGAAGATGTGGATTTTTCTTGGCCCTGGGGAAACGGTCGTTCATCTGTTTGTATTATACAAGTCCCGCCATTTGGCCTTGGGGGTGGGCCTGTAACAATGACACATCATTACCCAAGGCAATACACTCTGACAGGAACTGATGAAATATATACAAAGTGAGATTGTTCCCAAATCTAATAAAATATCTGTTGAGTGAGATTCTATGTATAGACTTGGGATTGTGACGGATTTCATAGGAAGATTGGTAGTTAGGGGTGTACTAGAACTGGAGAGGATTTCTATTGTTATGTCTAATTTCCAGTCGATTGTCCGGAGCTCAGAGACAAGTAGAAATTTCTTTGTTTCTCCAGAGCTTCAAGTCTAAGCCTCTTGTCCCGCTGTTCTTGTAATTGCCGTCGCTTCGTTTGTGTGTCTGTAAAGACATCCTCTGTGTGTCGGGTCCTCACTGGGAGGCACCACAGATCCCTACAGGCGGGGGGCGGATGGGAGCTCATCATAGCAATTCCTAATGCCCAGACTTGCCTTTTGTTCAAAGACTTGGGACTACGACATTATGATGAGATTTGGATTTACCATCAGGAAATTAAGAACTATTGTAATGCTGCAGGTTACAATGTAAGCTGGGCAGCCGGGCATCCCACACGATTGGCTTGGGAACAGAAACTTTTCTCCGGCAAAGCTTCTTCAGCTCTTTGTGTTGATTACAGTCTTGAGCTTAAGACTTCAGCAGTGCTGAATTTAGTCATAAACTAAACGAATTACTGCACAGGACCCCACATAGGGCCCCACACAGTGCACCAAACAGGGCCCCACAAAATCCGCAGAGGCCTGCAAGAAAGTTCAAAAATTCTTTTCGTTCATTTGGGGGGGGGGGGGGGCTTTTAAGATGTTACTAATTTATACATTATTATGTTATTGTGATTTTGTGGCCAGTCAGGGTTCCATTTTGGTACATATAATTATCTTTGTGAAACTTTCTGGTGTAATTTTCCATCGGGGGACCTTCAAACTTTATATTATGGCTTAGGGCACTGGACGTGAACACTGGAAGAAGTGTCTTAAGACGAGAAATCTGAGCAAGGTAAGGATACTTTAAACTGAGTTGCAGTTTTCTAGGAGATGTATTGTGAAGTTACTGCCAACTATCTGAGCAATGGCTTTATTTGAATGTGAATTGACTGAAGTTCTTGCGGATGAATGGATGTTGGCGACAGGACAAGAGAGAACACTTGCTGCGTTGATCGGGTCAGTCAAAACAATCTCAAGCCGTTAAAATTACATTAGCCTCCCTTGAAGTTCTGTAACCACTGAAAATTAGGAAACACCCGGAGGTGGGGGGAGGGGGGGTTGTCAGTTGGATGATTGCAGTTACACGATTTATTGGAGACGTTGACAACTTGGGAGGGGGAGGATATCTCACAAATACCGGCACTGACAATTTGAGGGGACATCTCTGAAATACCGGCACTTACATCTCTCCAGAACCCCTTGTAAGCTTTTCATTCGTCGGGGGGAGCCCTCCCCCTCCCCCCCCCCACGCTCCCCACCCTTTCCCCCCCCCCCCCACACACACACACACCTACCCTACCAGCCCTCTGAGAGTACATTTTCTCTGGATGATTCGCTGGTATAGAGAAAAAAGGGGAGCATGCCGTTGTGAGTCTGTTAATGGAGAGAGTCACTTGCGAGAGGAGGATTATGACAATGTTAATTGGCTTTTCCACCTCCCGCTGGAATGAACTAGATCAGAAAATGAGTAACTGTGAAGTTTCACAGCGAGCAGTATCAAAACGCACGGAATGTAGAAACTGAAAAAACCCCGGGAGATTTATTGTGATGGAAGCGTAGGTGGGATGGGATTGGGAAATAGACCAACATTTATCAGAAGTTTGTACTGCCTGGCGATAGTTTTAAAGCATGGCGTAAAAAACATCCTATCTCCGAAAATATGAGTTTGTCAAATTCTTCTTTGCGCTTATCAGAAATGGACATTCTGCAGTATTCTTAAAAGCCAGGATGAAATCGGTCAAGTTGATCTATAAAATTGCACATCGCGGTCTTGCCAAAATAGACAATGGTCATACCAAGAGCACGTAAGTGAACCACATCTGAATGAATATCATTGTGACATTCTGAAGTTTATTTCTGTGTCATCTGTCAATATCAAGATAAGGATCTATCGAGAATTTTAAAAAAAACATCATTTTTTTAAATTTAGAAATGGCAGTCACAGTAAAGTATTTATTCGGGTGAATGGAAAGATAGAAGGACGGCTTACTATGTCTTTGCGTCCAACTGAGCATTTTACATTCAGGCAAGTGACAAAAAATTTGAAGAAATGTATAGATCTACATATTGTTCCTCTTTCCTTTAATACGGAGCATTTATCGCCATTTATTTTGGCTAGTTTACCCCTGCAGACTCATTACATGCTGTGGTACCTTAATATTCTCCCCTTTTGTGAGGCCTATAGTGAGCACATGAAAACTCGTTGGATTTGACTTACAATTACCAGCGATGGGAGTCAATACGATCGTACGAACAACAAATCAGGTCTAACAGAAACAATATTCTATCCAACCTAAGCGTAGAAATGGTAAGTAAAACAATCAGATTTCAAAGCAAGGGTTCAATGCTGAACGGAATAACGGTTTGAGGAAGGAGATGGAGTAGCCTGGCTTTTTGTTTCTATGATAACTTTGGGTGCCAGCCTTAAGGTTGTAGTTGTAGTTACGGCTGGCGGATTGGCTGCAAGAACTTTTCCGTGTGCAAAATGCTTTTTCGGAAATTGGCCCCATGCTGGTCAGAAAAAAAGGCTATTGTATAATCGATTACTTTGGCTTTACGCCCAAAGAGCCACTGGCCCTTAAAATATAACTTCTGACAGTAAATCAAATTGGTTAAAATTCCAGCACGCTGGCGGACTGAAACCAGATTAATGTCAAATAATGAATCTACCCGGTATCCAGATGGAGAGATGTCAACCGTCTGACAGTTCATTGTTCTGGGACTTTCAGAGAGTCCATTCCATCTGGCCGGGGCGGGACAGGGTCATGAACTACAGACGGAAGTCTTTCTACGCTCGGAACCTCTTCGTGAACAATTAATGAAGAATCTAGAGATCTCTGAAGGTTCAAACCCCTTCCAAAGGTTCATGTGAATTTGTATATTTTCAGATGCTCTTGAAAGAGACGAATCTACTGTTTAATAAATTTGCTCGCGCGGTTTTATAGTTGTCAGCGTAAGGAACTCGTCATGATAGAATCAACTCAGATTATTGGTACACTAAATTCATTCTTTGTTTGGTGATTAGTCGACGACTCCTTGAGACACGGACAATGTTTGAGTTGTATTCTTCTATCCTTGGCCTTGGCCACGTCCTCTCTCTCTCTCTCTCTCTCTGCCTCTGTGTATGTGTGTGTGTGTGTGTGTGTGTGTGGGTGTGTGTGTGTGTGCGAGCATGCATAAATGTATGTTTTCATGCTGGATAGGTGATATAATTATGGCGGGTTTTCATAAACGGCCTTAAACCAATGGATTGTCTAGAGGAGAGAACATTTCAAGTCATGCATAATCATTGTATTTCAATAGGATGTTTTATTATGACCGCAGGTTATGGAACCTGATACATTCCATTGCCGCAAGGGCTTTCTCGTACAACTGTGCAAAGTGTTGCTTATCCTTAAGGTAACAGACATAAGATGAAGCCAAGGTGAGACCCGCTGGTTGGGCATACAGTTCACGGATCAGCAATCTATGCTCTGCCGTTTCACTTTATCTAGCACTCAATTTGGAAAATGTCAGCTTTAACAGAATGAGTGGCCAGAACTTTCTTCAAGTTCCTGTAGAACACTTCCACAGGGACAGAAGGACGTCGAGCACAACTCGATTTCTGCCATTACGAACGAACAGTACAATGTCCAGCAAACGTGTAGTTTTTGATCTGGATTTTGACATGTCTGTGTTACATCATGGCGCCAGTCAGAGAACGTCCTTCACCTCGTCCGTTCGCCGCCTCAGTATCTCCCCGAAGCCTTCTGTCATCCCAGGGGGCCGACCCGGTAATACAGTTTCTTTTCGTGTTGAATCTACCCCTATGATGAAGGTGGACGTGGGTGCCATCCTGGGACAGAAATTAGGATACCGGACCAATTTTGATCCGGGAGCTGTAGTAGAGAGCCTTTTACAGAAAGGTAAACCCGACTACTCGCCTCTCGTGTCTTTTATGGGTTCTTCACCCTCAAGTTTTGCTAATGATACAGACTTTGGAATGTTGACACCTGTAGAAGAAGACATGTGGGAGGCTAGAAGTGTCTCTGAGCATGTACCAAAAGAAAACGTTTCTCTTGAGGGCAGTTTGTTGCGGTTCGGGTTACCAGAGCTGACATGTCACCGTTCCCGCAGCCCCAGACTTGACAGCGTCATGACCTCTCGAGGAGGTTATGTTGGAGGTGCCGCATCTTACCTAGATTTAGAACTTTGGCCGTGGCCTTGGCTCAACCCAGACTCCCGGGCTAGAACTATTTACAGACACCCTCTCCCGAAAATCGTAACATTTTCCAGACAATCAGACCTCCCACGTCTGCCTTTGCCATCTTTAAACCAGACCGTGGCCATGTACCTGCAGTCAGTCCAGCCATGTGTCAGACCCCGGCAGTTCGAGACCATTGAGAAAATTGTCAAAGAATTTGCTAAAGGAGAAGGAAAAAATTACCAAGAATTTCTTCTGAACTCGAACGACGACAAAACGAAAAGCTGGGTGAAAAAGTTTGTCCCAAATTATGACCACCGTTTTTCTAGACAAGAGGCAGTGTTGCAGAGCACGGGGATTGTTGCTCCATTTGTACATGATCTTTGGCCTGAGAATCCAGGAACCCAGATACAAAGAGCGGCTTTCGTAATTGAACTTGCAGTTGAATTTTGGGAACTTATTAGAACTGAAAGGTTAAACCCTGTACTTGATGACGCTGGTCACACGGCATGTATGCACTCGTTTCGTAGACTCTTTTCCACAACCAAACTTCCGGGCATACCTTCAGACGCAGTCATTTCATATGAGCCGACGAAAAATAGCAGTTTGGAGCCTCCTCGACATATAATCGTGATTTACAAGGGTCGCATATTTAGTCTGGATGTGATGGACACGAGTTTGGCGACTGTGGAAACTGAAGTAATCAAAATGTATTTGGAAACGATTGTGAACCAAGTAGACGATGTGTCTGATGAATCTGAACAAGGCATGGGTATTGGCGTATTGACATCTTTGGACAGGAATACATGGTCAGAATTCCGCGTTGATCTGATGGAGTACAGCGCCAACAACAGAGCGTGTCTACAGGACATCGAACAGGCTCTGTTTATTGTGAGCCTAGACAATACAAATGTCTCCAGTCTTGACCTGTTGGCGCACGAGGCAATCTTTGCTGACGGTTGTAATCGTTGGTACGACAAAAGTCTGAGTTTCTACGTTTACCCAAATGGTCTCGTGACCGTCAACTGCAATACGGCAATCGTTGACGGTCCAATTGTGGCGTTTCTGCTTCACTACATGCATTTACGTATCATGGAGGATGCGGAGAAATGGGATGATGAGGTGATGGCGAGTATGAGCAGGAGAGACTCCATGTGTGCCTCACGGGCTCCCAGCGGAGTTGAAGATTTGATGAACAAGGTCAGATCCCGCATGAGTTATATGTCCGAAACAATTTTGATAGACGCCGTTGAATCGAGAGACAGATTTAGAGACCTGGCCACGACATCTGATTACCTAAGAGTTTTGGTTTTTGATTCCGATGAAACTCTGGAGGATAGAATTGAACTCGCGAAAGAACTTTTCGCTGAACTGGACTATACAATCAGAACGGCCTCCTGTAAATATGAAGAGTATGAGCGCAATTTTTTTGTCACCAGGAAGATTAATAAAGATGCATTTGCACATATGGTGATGCATTTGACCTTCCTTAGAATGTACTTCAGGGTCGCTTCTATTGGATCAAAAGTTTATCTGCTCCGCTTTCACCACCAGCGATATGAATACATGCGTGCCACAACGCTGGAGGTGATAGAGTGGTGTAGACTCATGTTGGATGTAGACGCCCCTTTGGAGCAGAAGAAAACTGCTTTCTGGAGTGCAGAGAAAAAACACAGGCAGCTGCTTGTGGACAACTGCAGTGGTCGTGGCTGCGAGAATCATCTGGCTGCTTTGCATGTCATCGCCGAGGATGTCTATGAGACCGCACCAACGCTATTTAAGGAAAGGGCGCTTTGTCTTTCAAGTGGAGGTGAGCGATTTGATGTCTACTCCGAGTCTCTCGGGGTTGGGTGTCCCACTGGCGCTGTGGTCCTACCCACTAGTCCTAAAGGGTATGGCGTGGGTTATTTTGTGGTCAACACAAAAGTGGTATTCAACGTTTGTTGTCTGGACAATGAGCCGAGCGTCAGTGCTGAGTTGTTTGCCGCCAATCTGCGCCACAGCATGCAATCTCTGCATGAGTTCATGAGATCATTCTAGTTTTGGTCATGAGCTAATGTTAAGATTGTCCACTAATGTTCACTATCAATCTGTGGCAAAAAGACGAAATCTTCGTCAATATCTCACGTATAGTTCTGCAAACATCAGCTCGTGGCCTTGAGCTAATGACAGCTGACGACGAGCCAGTGTCACCTAGACATTATAAGACACTGTGCAAATTCAAATATGGTGTTTTTGACTGGCCAGTGCAGGGGCGGGACTCAAAGTGAGCAATGACAATATCAGCAGTAGACACATGAAATTAAAGGAAGAACAATCAACCTCAGTATCTTTTACTTTATAAAGGTAGATCTAATGCCCATCTGAAAACATGACTTGACTTCAAATTTGACCTTGTGAAGATTAACATTATAGTAAAAATAGAATACACTTCCATGGTAGCCATTTGATTACACATACAGTATGTTATTCAGAACACAAGATTTTCTTTCAGCCATGTGAACAGGTCATCATAAATATTGCCTGCACTTTAGTCTGTGAAACTATCATCAATATCTTCCACATAAATTATTCATCTTCATTTTGCCGACTCTGTGTTCTCTGTGTTTGTGAGATTGGTTTTGTCATTTCTGTATTTGTGAGATTGTTTTTGTCATCTCTGTGTTTTTGAGATTGGTTTTGTCATCTCTGTGTTTGTGAGATTGGTTTTGTCATCTCTGTGTTTGTGAGATTGTTTTTGTCATCTCTGTGTTTGTGAGATTGGTTTTGTCATCTCTGTGTTTGTGAGATCGGTTTTGTCATCTCTGTGTTTGTGAGATTGTTTTTGTCATCTCTGTGTTTGTGAGGTTGTTTTTGTCATCTCTGTGTTTCTGAGATTGTTTTTGTCATCTCTGTGTTTGTGAGGTTGTTTTTGTCATCTCTGTGTTTGTGAGATTGTTTTTGTCATCTCTGTGTTTGTGAGATTGTTTTTGTCATCTCTGTGTTTGTGAGGTTGATTTTGTCATCTCTGTGTTTGTGAGATTGTTTTTGTCATCTCTGTGTTTGTGAGATTGGTTTTGTCATCTCTGTGTTTGTGAGATTGGTTTTGTCATCTCTGTATTTCATCTCTCTCTTTCTTTCTCTCCTTCCCTCTCTCTTTCTTTCTCCCACTCTCTCTCTGTCTGGGTAAGTGTGTGTGTGAGTATCTCTCTCTCTCTCTCTCTTTGTCTTTGCCTTTCTGTCTCACTCTTTCACCGCCCCTCTCTCTTTCTGTCTATCTGTCTGGTTCTCACTCTGGGTGTGTTTGTATTTCTTTCCATTCCTCTCTCTCTCTTTTAGGCTTGCTCTCTTCTTCTGTGTGTATATGAGTGTGTTTGTGTTTTCTGTAATGTGTTGGGTAAGTAATTTTATACTGCCTATTCTGTAAGTTCCAAAATTCCCACAGTTCGGCACGTATAAAAAGAAAAAAAAAGAAAGAAAATATGTAGATTAGAAAGGCTGGTGGATGTTGCTGATGTCACAAGATCATTTGATCAGGATAATGTTATGCACCGTCTTCCTCCCAGGCTTATTATGTTCGTCTGTTATCTTTGCATGAAACGTATTATTTCCTGGACATTATTTCATTAACAAACCATAATGATCAAATAATAGACGTGTAATTGTGATTCGTCACTTTACTTATTGGGAAGGGGCGGATGGTGTGGGTCTGGGTGTTGGGGAGGGTTGGGGGGTGGTGCCACTCCTGTAACTTTCTGAGCGTGCAGGCAAATGGCGTCCATGACTGTGACACCCAAGAGTTGACTGCAGAGTGTTACGGTGACCTTTTCTCTCAAGGGGTGAGTACCCACGTGACCCAAGGCGTGACCTATCGCTGCAGGGTGTAGGAACAGTCTTGACATATGATTTCACTTTTCATAATGTTTCTATAGCGCTCCCAATGTAACTGACTTTTGTGTGGAAGTAACCTGTCTCTCTCTCTCTCTCTTTCCTTCTCTTTCTCACTTTCTTTCTCCCTCTTTCTCTCACACACTCTCTCTCTCGCTCTTCCTCTCTCTCTGTCTCAGTTCAAGTTTTAAAACGCCAAAACCGTAGGGTGGACATCCACCGTTGTATTAATGGCAGTCCGCTCATAGAGAGTGAGGGTGGGGGGGGGGGTAAAAAAACCAGGACATAGGGGAGCTGGGAAAGTCGATAATTGGCAAAATCGAGAATAAGTACTTTATGGATGGCCCCTAAACTGGTCACCTGCGAAACGATGAAGATACAGAGAAGTGTTCTTTTCTCATTTTCTCCACAAGTTGTAAACCCTATGAGAGCGTGGCTCTTGGATCACTGCGAAGCAAATAAAAAAGCAAACAAAAAAGACTAATGTGCTTCCTTCTTCAACCATGGTAGCATTTTTTTGTTTGTTGTTCTTTTCCCAAACTTGCTCGGGTTTGTAAAAGATTTGAGGATTTAGAGACATCATTACCTGTGTCATTTGCCTCGGCGCTGAAGTTTGGGCCCGATATGGGATGTATTGAGAACCCGCTTTTCAGGATTTCAGGGGAGGGGGGGGGGGTACAGTGTGCAAACCCACGGGCCTGGCATGGAAGAAGCAAGTATTAATGACTACAGACCTGGCCTGGTGTGAAGTTTAAACCCGGTGCTGAGCCAATTGGCGTTCATTTGACACTGATTGTGTCCGGGAAACTGCACTTGAATACTCACCAGCAAACATGTTATAACTTACTATTGAACATCTGTTTTCTCCCCAAGCCACCTGGAAGCTTCCAACCCCCGCAAAAAAAAACCTTGTAAATCCCCCCCCTCCCCCCCCCCCCCCGCCTCCCCACCTACATATATACACAAGCCATTGTTTATAAGGACATTGGGGGTCCCGAAATTCTAGTCCAGTATTAGCTTTGTTTCTCGTGAAAGCTGAAAGATGATAGATTATTATAAACAATGACTTTTTCTTTCCTTATTTGGTACTGATTGTACACTTAACTCTCAGATTAAGATTTTTGGCGCTATTGAACGGTGAATTTTTAAAGCGATGCACTTTCATCATCAACATCATCATCAATTGCCCTGACTGGAACAGACATTGGCGATCATGGCTCTCCACTCGGATCTGTCATCAGCCAACCTCAAGAAGGAGTTGTTGTTGTGACTTTTATTTGTTGTCCATGAATTAAGACTTTCAGTGAAAGTTTTCCTCTGTCTGTCCCTGCTTTTCCTGCCTTCGATCTTCCCTGTGACTGCTAGATGTTCGAGGCCCCTGAGGCGACAGATGCGTCCTAGAAATTTCACTTGCCTCTGTCTCCTTGTTTTAATTAGTGATCTTTTCAGATTAGAGTCTCTCAATACTGACTCATTTGATTTTTGCTCCATCCATGATATTCTCAATATTCTTCTAATAAACCACATCTCTGCCGCTTCTAGTTTCCTCTCTATTTCTTTGTTCATTGTCCAACATTCACATCCGTATAAAAGCCCTGACCACATACATGTTTTCAAGACTCTGATTTTAAAGATCGTTGATATATTTCTGTTCATTAATATTGGTCCTACCATCTAATGTTATCAAACAGCCCAGATATTGAATTTTGTAACTTGCTTGATTTGCTCTCCTTAGCTAACCAGATTACAGTTTTTTTTTTATGGAGACGACCAGACATTGTGTCTTTTTCACTTTGAGAGATAGTCCTATTTTTTCACTTTCTATAACAACTGCGTCCAAAAGTCTCTGAAGTTGTTGTTCCGATTCGGCCATTATGAATCACTATACCGGTTGATTAAACGCTCTATATTAGATTCCTAATGTAAGTGTGTATTTGAAAGGATTTGAAAGAATCAATTTCTGCTCAACAAGAAGTTACTGTGACATTGAGAATCTCTGGTCACCCACACAAGATCATCAGCTGCGGAGTTCTTATCATGTCTCGGTGACTGTCGCGATGTGGGTTAGATGGGGAGAATTCGACTGACACTCTTTCGAGGTCCGCTCCCACAATCGACGAACACACAAAAAAAATACTTGCACTCTAAAAACTAAATAAATCAATTACCTTGATTTTTAGCAGAACTGTAGGGCAGTTTAATTACAGGAATTAATGTAACAAATATAATTATAAATATAAATATAAATTCAAAGGCAACTGAATCTAACTAATGAAACTACAGCTTTCTATAAAGACTAACTT
This sequence comes from Onchidella celtica, assembly GCA_963931925.1. Taxonomy (NCBI): domain Eukaryota; kingdom Metazoa; phylum Mollusca; class Gastropoda; order Systellommatophora; family Onchidiidae; genus Onchidella; species Onchidella celtica. Next base: position 1,794,913 of record OZ007580.1, on the reverse strand, counting down.
ATTCACTCTAACTACTTGCAGGTCATATGAGTTATATGCCAAATAGAATCCGCGCACGTGGCGACGGATATAACAGTTTAAATTCTATTAATTCAATGAGACATGTTATGATATGGACATTTCCTCTAGACACGCCATGGAGAATGCTTGTACAACCATGCGTTGTCTGGCGGTAGCTCTGAAACTGTCTTCGAAAGTAAGTAGAACGGTTCACTTTCATCATTACAAATTAGTATGGACTCTCACCATTAGGCCCTCACTGGGAGTGAGAGCGCTGGATGTAAACGCTGTGGGTTCATATCAAACCAAGTAGCTTAGGCTCTGGAGCTTTAAAACATCACGCTCCTCACAATATGGACTGCTCAACTGCGTCTCTATGTCTCTCATCTGGCTGAAGACTATCGCCGTCCACCTCGTAAATGGATTGTCTACATGTGGCATCTATCTAAGCTCTGCACGGGTTTAAATACTAAAGCTATGTCTCGACCTTCCGTCCAGATTCATACATTTGATTGGTGCAGCCGCTTCAGCTCAGCCTGCAATATTAATTTATGCTTGTCATGGCCTTGCGCCAAAATCAAGGTCAATTTTACGGTCTAGACAAAATTTAAAATGCGAAACATTAACTACTAAAATCTTCAAACCCCGTGCTTTCTACTTTTATGCACGAATTTCCGAACGCCAACTAAGCGTCTAAATAAACTACCTTTACTCGCCCCTTATCTATGTTAATCAAAATCGCGGGCTCGAGAACTGCTCTGTCATTCCTAGCTATACATTTATTCTATCTCGCCCCTCCTTCTCTCCATCCATCAGAAAAAAGGTGTTTCAAAACAAACTGTTCACGAGAACAGCTCAAGGACAAATTACGCTGGTTATAATCAACAAGATCGTAAAAATTAACTCACTGACGTCGTGACCTAGCACGGCATTTATGATCCTAATGTGATCATGACAATCAAAGATTCATAAAGCCTTGGCTTAAAGCATGCAACATTGTCAGAAAGTGGGTCACCAAAGAGAGGGCAGACATCTGGGGAGAGAGAGAGATAGAAGCATGGGCATTATTGGCAGGTGTAGGGCTTTTGTTCTGACGGATTCCAGATCTCAGTGTGGGATTTCATAAAAAAAGGCATCAATATGGTTGACATTTGAAGATGAACTCAGAATAATCCAAAGGTGATGCAGAAGGTACTCCGAACCTTTTACCTCTTACACTATTGACACGTCATCGTTGTGAGCATTGTACTGTCTTATTACATGTAGATATAAACCCTGCCTCTCCATTTGTAACTTTGAACTATAGAAACGTTTTACTATTTGGATTCACATTACGTCACGCTCATACGATAAATGCTGAAGTCAGTTTTCATTTCACCGTTCTTGCAAATGTAAGAAAGCAGTTTTGGTTGGAAATATATCTATAACAGTATTTCATTTTTCTCCCTAAAACCATGTCTTTGTTAAAAATGTAAAAATATACCACTAACTCTGCCACAGCAATTCCATCTGGTGTACATTTGTTCGTGATAAATATTTATTCCTATTATTGTTCTAGTTATTATAACTGCTGTTGTTGTATTCAATTGATAATTTTAGAGCATTCTACAAGTTTGTGAATTTTTGTATTAGGCAAATTATGTTGGAGGGCTGACATACATGCGTGTTCCTTGCCCTGTGAGAGCTGGTATTATCTCTAGATGTCACCTTTACGTCTTCAGTCCCCATTACGCACGACAAGGATCCGGGAGGTGGTTATTTTGGCGTATTGCATAACGTGCAAGATGGTTCAGATAAAGCGTACAGACATGTGTGCTCCTCCACATCTGCTATTGTTAATACGGTCGGTATGGGATACGGATACTGAGATACGCGGTTTTTGCACTGGATGTTTTGATGTTATGGAACTACAAATACACTCAGAGCTAAGCGATTTCTCTTCTCTTGGGGAACACCAGAGACTGCAGTGAATGGAATACATCTTTGGTATGTCTGCACACGTTGTGCGTGGCATGAGCGACTTCTACTGCAACAGTCTGGTTAAAACGTAGTTGACCACATAACAGATACATTTCTGACTATTGTAATGCAGAACTCTCTTAAGTGTGTTGGCTTGACAAAAAGGGCAAAAACTGTACAGAACCTGCGGGTCCATGATTCAGTTGATGTATACAACTATTGAATATTTCAGGAGGTCCTCGGCCTGAGACTGTCGGTTCTGTGTGTGAGTACGTAGAACTATAGTGACACCAAATGAATAAATATGGGAATAGATTTTCAAAATATTTTGTTCTCTAGTTACATTTCTGTCAATTTGTTTTTTGTACTGAAAAAAAATATAAAAAATCAGATACAAACAGAGAAACAAACAAAAAGTGAATGTTTATATTAAACTTCAAAATAAAATATCACTGACCTACAGCTGCATCACACTCCATGTCACTCTGGCCGGTTTAGTTAAGGGTAATGCGGATAACAACCTTGGTGATAATTCTTCAACCACTTCTTCTACAACAACTACTAAAGATTTACAACTGCTAATGTTTGTGCTAATGTTCATATTACCATAGCAACAAGAACAGTAACAACTGGCACCAATTATGATTGATAGTGAGGAAAAGATCCATATACTTTAATATAATACGCATGTTGTACTTATGTTTGCTGGAATTATACCTCACCATTCGCTAGGTAACATAAATTATAGCCCTACCTTCACACCGAAGTCGGCTCAGCCCGGCCAGGCCAGTCAAGCCACCCCTTGTTGTTTCCACAAGGCCCAGCATTTCTGCTGTAGACAAGAGCAGCGTGTCAGTGTGTATAGCCGGGGTTCTGGTAGCTATATAATAGCTCTCAGCCTGAAGACAAAAAGCCGAGCCGGGCTGGACCGGGTTGGTCTGACTTCGATGGAAACGCATCTTATTATCCATTTGCCGCTATTTCGTTCTGCCAACTCTCCTTAATGCAGTGAAAGGAACCAAGAAGACGTATGGGTTCGATACCGCTATCATTACAGGCGCGTGGCTTACAGTGAGTGCACCTGCCAAAAGTGCCTAAGAGAAATTGAAAATGCCAGGCCAGGTTAATGCTGTGGTTCTTTTCTTGGTTGATACTACAGGACCAAACACTAATGGTCTGTCAACACTATCGGTGGGTAAAGTGTAACCTAATTTATCATTATATGAGTGCAGAAATAATGGCCTCTTTCTGACCTGCCTTATGAGGGTGATTTATATTCAAGGGGCGCTCAGTTCTGGTGCTACACCAAGTATATTTAATCTATTCTGTCTTCAAGGTCCCAAAAAGAAAAAAACAAATGTATAAATAAAAATGTCCGTTTCACTGCAGTACAGAACGCCATTGTGTGAGGATTAGGGCAGACTGTCATGCCCAGTCCTGTGTCATCTCAGCAGATGGGTTAGTTGGTGTTATCCGTTCTGGAACTATAGTTATTATTTACCGTAAGGTGTCTATTCATCAAAGGTAACCGTGCTTAATACTTGTCTTGTTTGGAATATGTTGTTTTACCACAAATGCCTGCAGCAAATGGTAAATAACTAAATGAATGAATGAGTGAATCAAGGCATGAAGGAAGAACTAAATAAAAAAAAACAACTAAATAAATAGATAAAGAAATCAATATAAGAACAGTCGAAGTTCACGGTGTTTCTGTCAAAAAAAGATTGATTAAGCTGATCGAAATTTGATCCTTTGAGGCCTATTAATATCATAGTAATAGATTCTGATGTTGAAACAGATCCCCTTCCTCAGTATTTAAATCAACTATCAATTTCTGATCAGCTACACACGGTGTACTTGACCACACTTTGGTCAGTGTTTAAGATCACGTCCTCGCAGATCAACCTAAATCACTGACAAAGGATGTTTTTTTTTGGGGGGGGGGGGGTGGGGGGCAAAATCTTAAGCTGAAAATAAATAGTGGACGGTACTGAAAACAAGAATGGCATTAGAAGCGCATTATGACGCTTGGGGGGGGGGGGGGCGGCGGGTGCGAGGGCGTAAGCTTCAAGGAAGGAGAAGAGAACTACGACAGCTCTCGATCGTCTCCTCTTTTCTTTGAGAGCTTAAACATCTCCTCACTTGAGGTCAAGTGAGCAATAGAGCACTTATCGTCATGCCACTTGTACAAGTTCCACCTGCCAGCCCTAAGGCTAGAAAACTCTGGTATTTCTGATACGCCACACAATACTGTTTGTTTTTGTTTTTGTCCTGTTTTCTCTAAGGCTCTGTTTCCTTGCTTGTTGTAGGTTTGAATCTTGGTGTCTATCTCAGGACAATAGTGGGATCACAAACACACATGCACATACACTATCGGCGAATGTTGAATGTAAGTTTTAAGGAAAGGACGAAAGAAAAAGGGGAAAACAAACAATTGCAGACTGAAAGATGTGAAGATTTCAGGCAATATGACGACGAATTAAAGAGTTGAGACAAGAAACATTCTGTCTGATGGAAGGGCTGAAAATTAGTTAATTTAAATGGTCTATCACTTTAGTATTATTTACTTGTTTGTTTATTTATCTATTTATTTTTCATTCATTCATTCATTCATTCATTCATTCATTCATTCATTCATTCATTCATTCATTCATTCATTCATTCATTCATTCATTCATTCATTCATTCATTCATTCATTCATTCATTCATATTCGTTCATTCATTCTTTCATTCATTCATTCATTCATTCATTCATTCGTTCATTCATTCATTAATTCATTCATTTTGTCATTCATTCATTCATTCGTTCATTCATTCATTCATTCATTTATTTATTTATTTATTTATTTATTTATTTATTCATTCATTCATTTATTCATTCATTTATTCATTCATTTATTCACTCATTCAATCATTCGTTCATTCATTCATTCATTCATTCATTCATTCATATATTCATTCATTTATTCATTCATTTATTCATTTATTCATTCGCTCGTTCGTTCATTCATTCATTCATTTATTCATTCATTCATTCATTCATTCATTCATTCATTCATTTATTCATTCATTCATTTATTCATTCATTCATTTATTCATTCATTTATTCATTTATTCATTCGTTCGTTCATTCATTCATTCATTCATTCATTTATTCATTCATTCGTTCGTTCATTCATTCATTCATTCATTCATTCGTTCATTGATTCGTTCATTCATTCATTCATTCATTCATTCATTCATTCATTCATTTATTCATTCATTCATCCATTATTGCATACAACAACAAGAACAAAATCTCCAGTATTAAAGTATGTTCAATTTTACCCGTGAGACGTTACTAAAACAATGGAGACTGTTCTGAACGATGCCAAATGCTAGTCCTCTGTCAGCCCGACCGTCTCACCAGTCTCATACGATAAAACGTTGAAATATCAGGAGCCAAACCGAATGGGGATATCAATGGGCAAAGTCTTGTACCTTTCAATCTCTCTTCTACAGGCTCTTAACTGATATTGTTTATGATATATGGCGCAGAGCAAAGCTAACTAATTCAGCACTGTGCAATGTGTAAATTTTTGTATTTCACTTTCGAAAGCACAATATATTGGTACAGACAATACCAAGGGATCACCCCCCCCCCACCCCCGCCCTTATTATCACTTTCCCACCAGCACGTGCCGCAGAAACCATGCCCCGGCGTCTTGGTATAAATCCCTAGCGTAAAGTAGGCGGTGGCTCTGCTTAATATCTCTTCCATACAAAGTTCTTAATTCCGTCAGTTTTGCCCACCACCAAGCCGTGAACTATTCCCATTCACTGATCCCTAGTGCTGTGGATGTTCTCTGTTTCGCTAGATCTAGCGTGAAATTTTACTATCTTGGTATAATGACAAGCTGGTACCTATAGCCTGCCTCCCGTGGGATTTGAACTCGCTCCATCTGGCATCGTTTTACCGTCTCGACCCCTGCGTTCTATCCACAGTTATATGCGTGGCGGGCTTGCCTGTCAGTTTGTGAACTTCCGGCTGTTGTTGCTGTCGGTAAAGAGGGAGAGAGGCAGGGGGAGACAACCTGTGGTGGCAAGGGCCGTAATGATGTAGGGTTCTTTGTGAGCGCTTCCAGACAAAATGTGACTTTAATGTTTAGGGGTGAAGTGTTCATGAGAATCACTCCGTCTGGGAAGGGCAGTTGGAATGGATAGGTAAATAGATGGTCGGGCAGAATGATAAACATGAAACATAGAGATGTCAGACAGACAGACA
>OZ007580.1:1753689-1783689 GCA_963931925.1 Onchidella celtica | reverse complement strand
GGCGGAGAAAGAGGGAAAGAAAGAGCGAGAACGGGAGAGAGAGGGGACACACACACACACACACACACACACACACAGAGAGAGAGAGAGAGAGAAGGACACAGAGATAGAGAGAGGGAGAGCTTTGTGGCTCTTTGTCTCCCTGTGTTTGCCAGCGTCTATCAATGAGAGGATGGACTTCAGAACAGACAGCGTCATGAACGAACAAAACGTTTATGTAGTCAAGCACCAAGTGTTACGACTGAGTAAAGCTATCAATGTATGTTTTTGCTATGAAACAAAGCTCATTTTCTTGGATACATCATTTTTGTCGGTTTCAACCAGACAGTCAAATAAACAATCAGTCCATAAAGACGCAAAGATATGTGGTGCCCAAAAGCAATCCAATAATCAATCAGTCATCGACCATTTGACCCGACAATCAACAATTATAAAGTACAGATAATGTTACAAACAATGGACCAATCTAAAAAAAAACAACAAAAAACAGTTTTTTAATTGGTGATTTAAAAGGGAAAAGATCCTTGTACGAAAGCCAGTTTGTTCGCAAAACTATTGTTTCTTCGCCGTGTGCTTGAACAACAAAATAAATACACAAATAAATAAATAAATACATAAATAGAAACTAGTCATGTACATCCTCTATGTAACGCTATTCGTCTGAATCTCATTAAGGAGGTAAAAAAAAAACACACTGCGTGAGAGGTGGAGAGGGGGGGGGGGGAGGGGGCGAGCATTTTGATGCAAACTTGTCATTAATTAGTTCTCTTTTCCTTCCTCTCCTCCGCTCCCCCCCCCCCCCCGTGGTGTCCACTGCGCTACTGTAAAGTCTTGTAATAACCCAGAGTCGATAATTAATGTTGTGGTCTCAATTTGTACAGGGTATACTGTTTCTAGAATCCTTTGGCCAGAAGATACAGGATGAAAAAGACTTGAAAATGTCTACAGAAGAAAGTTATTAGTTTACAATACATGGACGAGCAGATACCGCCAGGGCGGAATCGAAAGGAACTAATGAGGAAAAACGTTATTCGTTTATACTTTTGTGATGAGAAGTATGGCTCGCGCGAGATGAAAGAGACTTAAAAATGACCCCGGAAGATGGTTATTATTTTTATAGTTTGTACATGTAATACTTGAAAGAAGGTAAAGTCAGGGTGGGATAAAGAATACATTTAGAAATGACTAGAGCAGGACAGAACCATACAATTATTACAGCTGGTGTAACTTTGAACTGCATGGGAATTGGTAATTGTAACGGACTGAGTAAACTGAATACAATCAATTAGGTTACATTCTAGAAACGCGACGAGGACAATACATTTGCTCTCTAACGTAGAATAAATTTACAGTATATGAAACAGGAAAATGTTTCCTTATTCAAGTTTTTTTTTAAATGTAAACTATAGGTGCACGACTTTCTTTATAAATGGAGTCCATGTTTCGTGCAAGGTTCCTATGCTCCAGTAATACTGAGTCCGTGTGTGACACATTTGGATGAAACGGCTGCTGTTTCGATGCTCTATGACAAAGCCAAACACAGTTAGATTTAACGGTTAGCCAAACAAGTGAATTTGTCATGCGCAATGAATTTCTCCGAAAGTTTTAGGGTTAGGTCTAGGGTTAGGGCTAAGATTAGGTCTAACTGACTGGGCACAACAATCTTTGGCTAAAGGAAACTGACCACAAGTTGATAACTTACATCTTAGTGTGAGTGTTTTGGCTACATGACCCAATTTTTGGCTTGTACCGAATTGTCTATATATAGAATGTCTTAAAAATTTGGCAGGTTACAAAGGTAGTGACATTCAGTTGTTGTAATGGTAGGATGTTGCTGCCGTGCATGTCAGCCAGTGGAGGCGATGAAGTGGGCGTACTTGCCGACTTTAAACTTCCTGGCCGTCCATTTTTTCGCTAATTATTTCCAATCCGTTAAAGTCAATTTCTCATTTGTCCGCCTTGTTTACATCTCGACACCAGCCGTCCATATTGTTTACATCAACATCGCCATCTCGCGCCAACAGGCTGGACTGCCCCACTTGCCGGCAGCGCACAAGCTGAGTCCTGTTTCCCGTTAAGACCAGCGGGGGTGGATAATTTAGCAACCCCAAAGTATTCTCCCTCGCTTGTGTGGAATTTTAATGTATACAAGTAAACACAAAGGCGATCTCAGCCCAGTCTGTCTCAAAACATCCGGAGATTTGTTGTTCTTGGGGGCCGATAGTGAAGGAATCACTGGTGTATAAAGCAATCTTTATTCTGTTGCCTGTAGTGAAGGAATCACTGGTGTATGAAGCAATCTCTATTCTATTGTTTCTAAGCCATTATAAGATTTAGTAACCTCTAGAAAGTGAGAATAAAATTTTCGTCAAGTTCACATTGTGGTCAAATATCAGTAGCTGCAGAGACAATGACCGTTATCCCCAAGATGACTATTCCATAGTTCAACAGATATCTTAGTTTTCGTACTAGCATCTGACAAACTCAAATCCTGTGCGCCCCCTATCAGACAATTCAGCAACCTCATAGTTGTTTTACTTTCTCTGTTCCCAAGTCAGCAGGTTTATTCACGTCAACGCCGGGTGTCTCAGCTAGCTAAGAGAAGAAATACAATTCAAGTAAAACTGTTTCTGCACTCTTCTGTAAAATGACGTCCAGTGTGTGATAATTCCAGAGAAATCCTTCATGTCAGGTTATAATCTGAGAATCCTTGCGTAAGACGCTGAACACACACACATACACACACGCGCGCGCGCACAGAGCAATAGGTCTATTCATTTTCCTCCTCAAATTCCCCCTGTTTTCACCGCCTTTACCTGCCATGTTCAGCATCTTCTTTATCACATCTGTCTATCTCTCCTCACTCCCACAAACACCTCATAAGAACGCTCGTAAACCTTTCGGCTGTTCATTACGTGAAGACTGGTAGATCTAACACTTGGCGAGGCAGTCACTGATCTGGTGCTGTACAAGACAGCGGAACTGGGTGGCGGTGGAGATTTGTCGCCTTACGCCAGCTTAGTCTAGACTGAAGTATGAAGACGTGGGGGTTGACTTTTTTTTTTTTTTTTGGTTCAAGGGGCCATTCATGAAGTACGTATTTTGGCAGTTACGACGCTCTTCGTGTACGCCTTTCTTACGCTTGGCTTAACCTTCTCTCTGTCTCCCCCCCCCCACCCCACCCCACAACCTCCACACCACTCCCCTCCACTTGTAAGAGCTAACGACCATTAGAATGGTGACTGTCCATGATAAAGTCTAGATGGTTTAGTTTTTGTTTTTTTAATGGCATTTTGTGTAGAGCATTTGGCTGTTTCATTAGATACATATTTATAGTATTCGATTATTATGTAATTCGACAACTTGTGTTTGTTGAGAAAAAGGTATATCGATGGTGTCAGGCGCAAACCGGCCAAGTCCAAAAATTTCATATTACTTTATATAGTACCAATTTATGAAGCCTGGAATCCTGCATCATAATTATGGAAAAGTAGCTGTTACCATTATCCAGTAGAAATACTCAAAATAAGCATGTGGTCAAACCGGCCAGGTCCATTTCCCATTAGTTTTAGCGGCAGTTTTTTGTTTCTCCTGTAAAATTTTCCTATTTCAACTTGGCCGGTTTGCTCCTGACGCCATGATAATTATGCATCCAGACGTTTCATTCATTACCAAAGTTGAAAAAGCGCTTTCCAGAACTCCCCCTGTCCTATTCTATGCCCTTTTAAGGATGGTCCCCTCATCAAAGTCAGTCAGGTCTGAATATCACCAGACAGTTTTGGTTCAGCAAGATGAATAAGTACAGTAAAGTTTTATATCTGACCAAAAAATCTGTCACAGTTCGCCAGATTTGTCGAGTCTGAGCTATGGGACCTAGTTTTGGTCTTTTGTCTAAACACAGTCAAAGTCTATCGTGTCACGTCTGACTATTTCAAGGTGAATTAGTTGAAGAGTAGAAAGATAATCTATGACTTTAGATTCGAGAAAAGCGACAAAGATAAAACTGTGTTTTCCAATGTGGAACTATTCTGTTACCAAATGTTCATGGACATGTAGGTTTGAAACAGAAATGTTTAAAATGAAGAAAGACAATAATTATGTTGGAATAATTCTAGGTTTGAACAAACAACAATCTTAGGCCAAAACAACAAAAATGCACACAGGTCGATCCTGATAATGATTCACTTGATAACTGCCCCCATGTATTGAGGGTAATTATTATCTTTAGTTAGGTTTCTGTGTTGAGAATTTTTCAGCCAAATATGACAATGTCGTGTATTCCACTGAAAATAACAACAACAACCCAACCGTATTTGTTGCCGAGAAAATGAACTGGCCAAATGTACAACTTTTTCACTGGCTTTCAGAATTTTGCGGATAAATTGATGCTAAATAGTGCTATCAGATGACTATGTGACAGGCTTAAGGTTTTCTAGCGCTGACAACGGGCACTGAAATAATCAGTCACTTCGCCACAATGAGTTCTGCACTTTAGTGGGAAGAATACGGCAGATTTTTTGCAGACTTCATACAAGATCAAATCTGTACAGTGGCGCTGCGCAGTGGTGGCGATGATTGTGTCTGCACCACTTGCAACTGGGCTTCATTGACAGTCTAATCTTACTATTTCATTGTGGGAAAGGGCATGTAGAAAAAAGCGTATCATGGAAATGAAAAGTGCGCACAACTTCTGCAAGGCGCACGCGTGAAATAAAATACGTATTGATACGTGCAAAATACGCTTCAAGGCCTGCAACTTTTACACTTCCACATTCTGATTTAACCGTGTTGTTTGGCGGTGTGAAAAGGAGGGGGGGGGGGCGTGGAAGATCTTAAATCGGTTACAATCTTAAAAACAGACCGGAAGTGAGAGGGGAGGAATGAGGAAAAAGATTACACTGATAGAAAGGCAAGAGACAATTATCTGACAAAAAGCCACGGATGTTATAAAGACAAACAGAAAATATGCCAAGATGCAGGCCGCTGCTCACCACTGCTATGTTTATTTAGTTCCTGGCGCATTTCTGCATTTCTGCCCTGTTTAAAGTGAGAGAGAGGGAAGATTGAGATGAGATAACCTGCCTTTGGACAGCGGATAAGAAAGAAATTACGGGGATCATTTTTTTGTTCACTTTTCCCTCGTTAGACGAAATAATTTCAGCTGATTTCACGAGACGGAACCACCCAGTTAGTTTGATTTTTATCCCCGTTGTCAGTTGAACTTGCCCAGATTTTTTCACGGTTAGTGCTATTGCTATCATGTTTAAGCTGGTTCATTTCTGCTGTCTCAATGTTGGAACTCACTTCTCTCTTTGTTTTCCCCAGTAAGATAACAGGGAAAGGGAAGAGAGTCGTAAAACAGCAGTCCATTTTCATAACTTGCAACTTACAGAGTAGGGGGAAACGCAGATTGCAAAAATCCTGGTTGAGCTGACATCCCGCATTTTTTTTGTATATGGGGGGGGGGGGGGGCATCCATAAAGTGCAAACGGTCGGAGTAGGGAATGCTGGGGAAGGTGAGAGTTTTGCTAGCGGGGTATGAAAAACTTACAATTGTGGAGGGAGAGGGGGAGTCTAAGGAGTGCGAGATCGCCTTTTTTAAAAAATGGTAATTAGTTAAGAATTTTGATTAATTATTTTTTTTTTCATCCAAAAAAGTCATGAAACTCTATCAACAACAACAACAACAACCAGAAGAATATCAGCAATGCCTGTGTATCTAATCAAACAGTTCAATCGTCCATACAAAAATGCCACTGTAGATCTTAAACCATCAGGGCTTTCTCATGGACACACGCCATTTTAGGGGGGTGGTGGGGAGGGGTGAAGATTTTCTGATTTTTTTTTATTAAGTATGAAAAATATACACGGACAAGAAAGGGGGGAGCTGAGATACTACCCCAAAACAACCACATACCTACCAAAACGGCCCAGATTTATATAACAAATCGACGTAAATATTTTGAACCGCCGACCATTGTTAAATCATCATTTACTCTTTCATTAGCCGGCGTTTTTCTTGGTATGAACAAAACCCTTGACAACTTTCCATTTCCCCGAAATTCTGTATTGCTTGCAATCCTAAATGCGACAGAAATTTTGCATCTGCGAGTAGGATTTATTCTTGATACAAGAATAGAATTTTGTTAATCTTCTTGGCGCTCAGAAACATCAGGATGTTGACACACATGAACTGGGCCTTCCCGTCCATTGACGAAATATTATAAAAACCACAGAAAAACTGTGGGGTCGCAGGAAGGCTCATGCAAAGTCAAAATTTGGCAAAAAAGAAAAAGTTGTATGTAGCTGTTTGCCGAAATATCGGCCGTTTTCTGTCTTCTCTTTTAGTTTGCGTTTCATTGTATCGTTTGGGTATTATTTCTCTCGCGAGGCTTTGCTACATACAACTTTTTCTTCTTGCCCAAATTTTGACTTTCCCGTCTATGAATTGGACATTTTCATGAAGTAGCCCTTTGGTCCATCTTTAACCCTGCGTCCCCTTTCTGTATTTATTGTGTGAACTTGCGGGTGGCTTTAGAAATCAAAAACAAAACAACAAAAGAACAACTTGACCGACCAATTTCACGGTCGGTGAAAAACAGAATTTCACTGGTGCTGCTTAACGAAACAAACCTACAAGTTTGGACTGCCGAGATGAGCAGATAGCCAGCGCTGACACGACTGCGGGTGGTCCCAGTCCTGAAAGCTTGCCCGTGATTGGTTAAAACAACCGCCAATCAAACACTGGGTTAGGTCAAGTCAGTCTTTGTTTTTCTCATAAAATGAAAGGACGCTATCTTGAAATGACCGTCGCAGTACAATAAACAGAGAACTGATGTATGGATTTGCCGGTCGTGTAAATAAGCGAAGGAAAATGTTAAAAACAGAGAGAGAACGGCGGCCTTTGGAGAAATGTGATCTACTGGGAGAGCAGTCGTGTTTTCTTTCTTTTAAAAGTTTCAACTGCGAGTTGGCACTCAGAGATACTTTTGATAGCACAGACTACTGAAAGTACTGAACAGCTCTGCACTAAAAAGGTCACACTACTGAAACTTGATGAGCATGAGAAGTTGGTTGCCCAGTTTAGATATTAGACTAATTGTCATCTCAATGTCATTCACGAGCGAGTGAGTTGACGGGGAGGTAGAACGGCGTATCCAGATGTTAGTGATATGGGGGTGGAGAACTGAAAGCTCATTTTAATGCCAGTGCAAGTAAAAAAAAAATTACTTTGACTTTTGTATATTTCTATAATCCCATTTGGGAAATTTGCCTTTGTGTCATTGCAGCCCAGTTACAACTGGAGCAGACACGTCGTCGCCACAGTGCAAGGCCGGTCGGCGAATTGTTTTTTTGGAGGGGGGGGCAGGTGAGGGAAGAGGGAGAGGTAGAGATGAAATTTTTATTTAATTTTGCCCGGGCAGCGGCCTGTTCGGCCTGCTCTTTTCGATTTCCAACTGCCAAGGTATCTTTAATGTGCGCAACGTGCACACGGGCCCTCCGAATTTTTCGTCCTTATCCGAGAAGACTAAACGCTCGATCCTACCTCCCATAGGCTCAGAGACAGGAAAATATGAGAAAAATCCATACTTTCAACATGCCTGCACAGGCCGGGATTTGAACCCGGTACCTTCGGCATGAGAGGCGAACACCTTGCCTCTAGACCACGTTGTCCCCAATAAATTTGTATTGGTGATTCAGTATGACATGGTGTCTTTGCGTGAACAACTATCTATCTGTGAAACATGTCAGGGGCGTCACAGAATTATTGGGAAAAAGGGTAGTATGGGACAGATTTAGAGGGCAAAGAAAGAAGAAACAAAAAACAAAAAAATTGCACGATGTCTGGGAGACAGAACAGTTTAGTACTGTCTAGTGTCTTCCTCTTCCAGAATCACAATAGTTACGAGTTACTGTGCTGATTTGGGGGAGGGGGGGGGGGGGAGTTCCTTCAGGAAAAGGGAAAGCAAAACAAGAAGAAAAAAATCTCTTTCCCTCTCTCTCTTTCTCCCCCTGTCTCTCTCTCTCTCTCTCTCTCTCTCACTCTGTCTCTCTTTCTCTCTCCCTCTCTCTCTCTCTCTCTCTCTCTCTCTCACTCTGTCTCTCTTTCTCTCTCCCTCTCTCTAAGCTCTCTGTTTCTAGCGGACTCGATTAGAGTGTGTGCTCACTGTCTGACGGGGCGGATCATTTTATTGTTAGTGAGGGGTGGGGGTGGGGGAGGGGAGGGGGGGGGGGTGATCTGCCAGACCATTCCTGCCGTCTCCTAGCTTGTTCAGTTCAGTGGTTCTCAACCTGTCTAAAACACATGTTCCCATCTCCTTTCGACATTTTTGTCTCCTGCCTTTATTGCTCCCCTTCCCCTCACACTCCCCCCCCCCCCCAAAAAAAAAACAACAACAAAGGTTGGAGACGCTGTACCTAGTATAAAACAGATAAAGAACAAAATAGTCTAGCGTGACAGATGTCTGTGGTAAAGATCTGCTTGGTAAAGAACAAACAGAGGCAACGTCAGAATCGTCAATGTTGTTTGGGATCTCTACAAAACCTCGCGCCAATTACGTCACGGAAACTCAGATATGCGGAAGAGAAGGAGAGAGCACAGTGAGACTATAGCCTTACGTGTCTATGCATCCCAGTAAACCGCTCACTGAATCAAAGGTAATGATAGGGTCTATTTAGGTCATGCAGCCAAAATTCTGACCCTAGGCGTTTTGTGACCAACGTGCGGCCAGTTTTCAGAAAACCATATTGTGCGCCAATTAAGCAAACGTAAACCTGTATCCTCGCCAGTGAACTCTTACATTTAAATAAATAGACAGAATGAATTTAAAGCACCGCCGTGCAAACAAAATCGAGTCACGGAAGATTGTGGTAGCCATTTTGCTAAGTCTAATCTTACTCGATCGCAATCCTAACCTGAAAACTTTCACATAAAAAAAAAATTTATAATATATATTTTAAAAAGTTACTGTGTTCAGAAAACCTATTGTGGCAACCTGGCGAAAAGACCAACTCCGTCACAATTAATTTTAACAAAATTAGAAAATGTGCAATTTATTTATACAATCGCTACATCCTGGTATATGGACCGGCCGTGGTTATAAAGCCCTCTCTCGTCCTACTAGTGACGTGTTTCGAGGCAGTTCCAATAACATACATCATTTTCATCTGTTTTACCAGAAAATCGGAATCTCATTTTAAATACCCGTCAGTGTTCAAAACAGTGTTGCTAGAAACTTATATTTTACTGCCTAGCGTAAACCCTGGGCTTTCCAAAAATGTGCTTTTTCTGGATATCTTGATCCGCCGTTTTTCTTGCATTGTGATAACTTAATTCTGCACTGGAAAGAGCTGCCAGGATACTGATAACTGACACCGGAAGGGTTTTTGTTTTTGTACCAAGAAAAAACAAAACAGGAAAAACTATGAATGCTGGAGTTTAAACGCTGTGAGAAAAAGGTACAGCACAACTTTGAAATTTATCTTTCTGAGCTTAATTCAAGAATGTGCCGCTAATTTCGTGTGTTCATTGTGACCTACAATTTTGAAAGGGGATTTGAGTGAAATCTGAATGTTAGTAGGCTTTGCCCAGGAGTTGTCGGCGTTAATTTATATAAATATGACAGAAGGCCAGCCTGTGTTAAAGCACCAGCATTACTAGATGATGGGATACATTCTTGGCACTGAACACGTGGTTGTGACCCTCCACTGCAGTTCATGTTTTCTGTCATCAATAATTTCCCTGCTCGTCTATTTTGTATGTCTGTTTGCCTGTTTGTCTGTCTGTCTATTGGTCTGTCTGTCTGTACGCATTGATCGTTTTTAGCCAGATCTAGCAATGGTTTATGGAGTATCAGAATCCTGCCAGTTTCGTCCAAGAAGACAGTCTGTCTGTCTGAATTCTTTGTCCATCGATCTAGTTTTTCTCAATATTTGTTTTGTCTACGAAGACAAGAGTTCTGTTGGAAGCGCTGTTCATCCACCTCAGTTCTTTTTTAAAAATGTACTTTCTCTCAGATTCCATTCCCTGTAGACAAAGTCCCAAAGCCAGGCTTTCATGACAACACGACACAGATTCATGGCTTTTGTACACAGCATTTTTTTTTCTTAACTTCTCATGGAAGCTACAGGGAAACATGCTGTATTTTGAATCTATAGATAACGAGTTAAATCATAAGGTAACGAGAATGCCACAAGCCATGGTCTGATAAAATATAATCGTAATGAAACGTGATCTCATGGGACAATAATAATGAAGGCCAGGTCAGCTGTAGCGGTAACAACTCGAACAACAACAACAACAAACAGCAGTAGAAGAAGCAGTAGCAAACCAACAACAACAACAGCCAAATCAGAAACGACGACGACAACAACAAATCAGAATGCGATCAGCAGTCACAACAGCTGCAAAACTTGTGTGTCTGTGATACAAATAATAATAATCAGAGCAGCAGCAACAACAACAATAAAAGCAGCAATAAAAACAACGACGACAACAGCAAGGAAATCATCCAGTACAAACGACAAAAGGATGTTGTCTCCTTTAGGACTGGAAAGGAAAAAAAAAGAAGGAAGCGACATCGCGAAAACTGATATGGGCAATAATCCAATCCAATAAAACGATTTGGCTTCTGCCATCCGATCTTACAAGTTCACCCTGGGGGCAGAGCGCGTAATTTGGTGATGTGGCGTCCTGCGGCAAGGGTCTCTCAAGATGTCTGACTGTGTAGCGATTATGCGTATTGATGGGAGAATCACAGGGCCTATGTTTTCAGCAAAAATCACTACGCTAAGCGGTCTCTGATTGCGCCCGGGTAATTATGGCTTCTAAATGGCACTTATCGATTGTGCCCCGTTTGCTGTCTATCTTGTTTAGGGTCCGTCTCTTTCACAGTGCCAAGGAGGTAACTGTTTTGGCAGAGCTCCACTCCCGGGTTGCCGGGAATGCTTGTAAACTCCTCAACACTGTAGTGCTATAACATCAGGGCTGCTGAAAACTGGCTCTTTCATACAAGGACTGGCTTGATATCTAATCATTATGTCGCTGGCCCCGTCATGAAGCTGAGCAGGAGCGAAGGACCTAATTTTACAGAAGAGGGAAAACAATTGTTTTACATAAACTTTCTTGTTCTTCCTTTCGGCCAATCCCCCCCCCCCAACACATACACAGACATACATGTATCCTCAATAATATTAATGTAAACAACTGATGCCTCATGGTGAATATTTCACCTTGATAAACAGTTTTATTGGCTTTTCTCAAAACTGTGGAAAAAAAATGAGATAGGCCGTTATGAAAGCCCAGTTACGGTAACTATCATGAGCATCTGAAGCAAGGAATCGCTACTCACCCGTGCCAAGTAATTTCATCATTACAAAATAATCGCCCATCAAACTGATTGCCGGTTCTTAATGACAATTACAGGGCTGCTAGCATCGTTCACCGACCATTCTCCAAGCCTGAACTGGTACTGAGATACGATTATAATCAGCAATTACTCGATATTTCAAGACGGCCCATAATTACGACTATGATTATGAAACATCAGATATTATTTGAGGAAATCATCAACTAGAGTAAGATGAATATCTCTGGTGGTTGTCAGTGGTATCATATTTCCTTGATGATAAGTTCAAGGTTGGTATTGGACAACCCCGACCACTTTTATCAAGTTACATTGATGTGGGGGGGGGGGGTCGGAGTCTAGGTGAACCATTGCGGGGGGAGGTCGGAGTGGAGATGGACCATTGGTGGAGGAGATCGGAGTGGCGGTGCGGTGAGGGTGGACAACTGGATCAGGATCATACAGTAAAGTATTAAGTTCATTTTTGTTCTTTTCTTCTGGGTTAATTGACACGATTCTTGTAGTTCTCTCTGAGTTCCCAAATGAAATCTTCACAATTTCTAATGTGTGGATGAATATAATACGACGCATCCCGAAGACGATAATGTAATCAGAAAGAAGTAACAAATAATTTTAAGGTTATACCGAGGCAAACCATTCTTTTTTCAGTATGTGTCCACAAACTGAGCTCGTATAAGTTTGTGCAGTCATTGTGATTATCATGTTATTGCTCATTGTATTATGAAGGGATGAGGTCTTTATTGTAGCGTGGACATCCTTGATACACGCTCAGAATTCTCTCGAACGTGGCAAGTTGATCCATCTCGGTATCCTGTGTCGGGGGGGGACGGGGGGGGGGGGGGGGAGAGAGTTACAATTGTTGTTGTTGAAGGCCGAAGAGGGGGGGGGTGCTGCAGTGTCGGCAAGTTTCCTTGGTACAGCCAGTTAACTGAGAACTGCTGGTTGCTTGCAAAGAAATGTAATTAAAAATTTATTCGATTAGAACTTAAGAAAGCAAGGGAGATCGGGTGGGTGTGGGTGGAATTTGCCGGGGACCAACTAGTGGTGTCATACAGTCATGCGGTTACTGGAGCACAAAGCTCCTCTGAATTAAAGGATAACATTTTGAATTTTGTTTGAATTCTTCACGTTCGTGTGGAAGGAGATGGCGAATGAAATCAAGATGAGAGACCTGTATCTAGTGAGACTGCGACTCGCTGCCTCGGCCATCCCCTGTCCTCATTCTGTCTGATTGTTGTTGAGCCTCTTAATTTTATCTTCCACTTCATCGCTTTCTTGGTCTGCTGAAGTCCTCACAAGGGCTGTTTTAGAAATGAAAAGGGCTGTTGCTGTTGTTGTTGT
This sequence comes from Onchidella celtica, assembly GCA_963931925.1. Taxonomy (NCBI): domain Eukaryota; kingdom Metazoa; phylum Mollusca; class Gastropoda; order Systellommatophora; family Onchidiidae; genus Onchidella; species Onchidella celtica. The sequence continues at coordinate 1,770,982 of OZ007580.1, read as the reverse complement.
TGTTTTTGTTGTTGTTGTAGCAAGGGCAGTTTTTGGCACCAAATGGACAGCGAGTTCAGCGGCAGAGACAGAGAGTTTTAAAATGAGTCTGCTGGGGTTGGAATTGGGGTTGTGTCTATAAAAGAACCCAGGCACGGTGACTTCAGTTTCTTTTCGCTTTCTGAAATTTTGCAGAATGACGTAAGTCTCAACTTGCCGAAAATCCTAGAAGATGTCAAAAAACCTTCACAGCGCCTTGTACAGTGCATAGTGCTTCCACTTCCACTTTCGTCTAGTTTCGGTTTCCATGAGACTGACGTCTTTCGGCAAACCTACCGAAAGCGAACACAAAGCGAAAGGCTGATATTTGAACACTGGCCATCAGTCCGGCCTATCTGTTCCGGTTGCCTCTGGTTCTTGCTTAAAGCACGAACGAGGTGGGTTGGTCAGTTTCAATCAGTCATTGTATTTTCTCATTGAAACATTTGATGAAAGTCCAAGTTCTCCATTTTCATAGTTTGTGTTATTTTGGCCTATAATGTAATTGTTCTTGCTAACCGTTGTGAAACGAAAGATTTTTAAATGAAAAATACATGGTAAAGCACCAAAATATTACACGAAAAAGAAGAACACTGTATTGATCTCTTTATGCATATGTTGTGCAAAACGCATAATGTTGCTCGCAGGCAACAAAACCATCCTGGGTGCACACATTGCATAATCAGCATATTCTTGCAAACACACATTATTTATAACGAAAATAGCCTACATACCAATTTTCATGCTGCAGTTACAAACTTTTCATAAATGGCGCAGTAGAGGGTTCAGTTCTGTTTGTGGTTGTTTTGGTCAGGGCAAATGTTTTTTTTTCTTTTGGTGTTCGTTTCCCCCCCCCCCCCCACTTATTTAATGCTGGGATTTCGTTGGTTTTTCTGTGTCTGCCCTGCATTATTGAATGTAGGGACGAGTGTATGATTTCTTTGATTAGCCCCCCCCCCCCCCCACTTATTTAATGCACGGACGTTTCTATTTTTTTCGTTTCTGCTCACCATACAGAATGTAGGGAGGAATTTTTGTTTGTTGTTGTTTTTTTGTTTCCGCCTCCACTTATTTAATCGAAGGGATGTTTTTTTTTTTCGCGTTCACCCCGCACATTGAATGTAGGAACGACGTCTTCCATGTTTTTGTCTCTTTAAAAAAAAAAATGTTACCCTCCTTTCATCATTAATGCAGTGACGTTTTTTGTTTCGTTTCCGTCCCATGTATTGAATATAGGGATGTTTTTTTTGTGTGTGTTTTTTTCGTACTGTTTCTCGCCCCACTTATCCCATGTAGGAACCCCCCCCCCCCCACACACACACATTTTGTGCAGGGATGAGTTGTTTTATTCTAATTGTTTCCGCCCCTGCTGATTTAGTGTAGAGAAGGACGTATTGCTATTTATTGTATCCGCCACTGCTTAGGGCAAGGAAGGGAAATGGTCAATCATGGCCAAGTAAAAGGTTCAGATTACAGGATCCAATAGACAGATCATCATTCTCTCAGGAGAATTGAAAGTAATGCTACATAAAATGCAACACTATCAAGTCAACATATCACAAAGCCGCCCTCCCCCCCCCCCCCCCAACCTCCCCCCTTCCGGGGAAAAATCGATACTTTATATTTCAAAGACAACATAAATCAAAAGGTCAGCTCTGAAATTACCACCAGAGATCTGCAGATTCTCTGTAACCGACTATCTAATTTCTCTGCATTCGCCACTCAAGTGAATCGGGCTGCGTAATTTTCAATTTCTCCTTCAGCAATACTGAAAGGGCATGCTCGTTAAACTGGAGTTAACTCCGAGACACCCGTAAATTGTACTGGAAATAATTAGTAGTTTGCAGAAACATCAAAGGGTTTGGTTGAGCAGAAAATGTCCCGGGGACATCACGCCATTGTTTATTGATTTTCTCTTCTCCACGGCTTGGCGATCCTTTTTTGGGGAGTTTAACCATTTAAGTGTCGGCTTTGTAAATATTAGCGGATTCCTGACTCTTTTAACGTACACTAGACATTTTTCTGCTGCTCATTTTCACATGCCAAGCAGATATGTTTCTGCAGAGTTTCTGTCTGAAACGGCCGCTGTTGCCAGATGTAAAAGTAGCCAGAGTTATCAACATTCACAGTTTTACGGCATTGACATGGAAAGGTTAGGGATACTACATTTTGTTACATTATTTGCAAAATAAACACACATACGTTAACGGAGAGAGAGAGAGAGAGAGAGAGAGAGAGAGAGAGAGAGAGAGAGAGAGAGAGAGAGAGAGAGAGAGAGAGAGAGAGAGAGGTGGAAGAGAGAGACAGACAGAGACAGAAAAAAAGAATAGAGAACCCTGTCCTACCTAACAAGGGACTGTATCAACAGGAAATCTGCCCAAGGCCGATCACCCAAGAGTTTGCTGTGCTGTAGTTTCCTTCAGGATCTGCTTTGGACAGGACGCGACAAAGAGCCCCGGGCTGAAACCCCCATCATTAATGACTGTGTCTCTCTCAGATAATTAAACCTCTAAAAAATTCCTTGAAATGACCATCATAATACCAGGAAAAGCTGTGTAGACGTTGACCTTTTCCTTGTGTGACCTGTCTATCATGAGACGGTGCAAGGAAAGAGCTATCTGGTTTTATAATAATATGAAAGAGACAAAACTATTTCGAGCCAGCCCTCGGGCACGGCCGGCACTTTGAGCTTATGTATCAGAGACTAAATTGCATGAAAATAATTTGTTATTCATGTTTTATGAGTAACATTTCAAAATATCACTGACAAGTGGCAGTTCTAGTGATTTTGTAAGCTTTAGACTGTATTTGAAAATGCAGGAAGAGACGGCCAGGACTTCAAGTTTCTACTTCTGCCTCCTTCTGACATCTTAAATTCCGATATTCAGTTATTCTTTGGCCACTATTTAACAACTTAGTTGTATTGTAAACAATCTCGTAAGAATCATCTGAACTGTATCTACCGGAACCAAATGAAAACATTCTTGCTTTTTAAAATCTCAACGGTTCACGAGTTCACCTGTGATAAGCAATTCATCAGTTGTTTGGCGATTCCTGTCAAGCAGTTGATTTTCTTTATGATTCCAACGGTTTAAACGTTGTGTCTCCTTAAATTGATGAAAATTGTCGTTTTCAGGAAAAATCAAATCTTTACAGACCTGCGTCAACAGTCAGTGAATCGGTAGAATGAGTAATTTGTCGATCATGATATTCCCATCAAATCCAGTCGTGATTTAAAGTGACACTGGAGGTCCATGAATTTCTGACGTGAGAAAGGAATCTTCCCATGTTTAATTCAAGTCTTTATGATTTTCGATAAACTGGAAAGTTTAATTCTCCGGGTACAGGCAAGGTAACAGAACCTGCAGCCACAGTTTCCAGTAAAGTGAACAAAAATGAACTATCTTTTTATTTGCAGTCTCAGAAGTGGCCTGGAGCGACAAGTCATTGACAGCCGGAAATATATTAGTGGAAATACCAGCGGGTTTTTAATCTACTGTGAGAAGACAGGGGTGTCCTGTGGTCATTGGCAATGGCTATTTACCATGTTCTAACTTACACCGTCTTTCTCCCGTCCCGTGTTCCTATCTATCTATCTGATTTGAGGTCTTTATTTTAGGAGGTTCGCTGCCCTTGGCATTTACACCTCACTTTACTTGTTTTATTATTTCTTGTTCTGGCGGGGGGGGGGGGGGGGGAGGGAGATGATATGGATAAATTTTAATCTATTAATTTCAATTTTGCCCGGGCAGCGGCCTTTCGGCCTGCTCTTTACGATTTCCAACTGCCAAGGTATCTTTAACGTGCGCAACGTGCACACGGGCCCTCCGAATTTTTTCGTCCTTATCCGAGAAGACTAGGTACTCGATCCTACCACCTATCTATCTATCTATCTGCGCAGTCATTATGAATTTATCTATCTATCTATCTATCTATCATTCTATCTATCTATCTATCTATCTATCTATCTATCTATCTATCTATCTATCTGTCTGTCTATCTATCTATCTATCTATCTATCTATCTATCTATCTATCTATCTATCTATCTATCTATCTATCTATCTATCTATCGGTCTATCTGTCTGTCTATCTATTTGTTTGTCAGTCTGTGTGTGTCGGTCTCTGTATCTGTGTGTGTGTGACTGTCTGTCTGTCTGTCTGTCTGCCTGTATGTCTGTCAGTTTTTCTGCCTGACTGCCTACATGTTATATCCATATTCAACATGAATAGAAAACAACCTAGATCAGGACAGCCATTCCCCCCCCCCCCTCCCACGTCTCTGCAGCAAACTGGCAGATCAAAGATTCCAGATTTTGACACTTTCCCTGTCTGAATAGATGTTTGGGCGCGCCAGTTCCTGATTTTGTGGAAAGTAGACTGCAATCTCCCGATTTTGCGCAGCTCATCTGAATGAGAATCTGTCTGTTAGACCCTTGGCGTGACTGTAATCTACTTGTTGTAGGGTTCTCACAACGCTGTGTCTTGTCACATCTGTGTAGCTTGCAGACGGAACTGTGCAGTCTTAAACGTTTTCTCCTTGCCAGGCTCACAAACATCAACAATAACCATGCTCGGTACCAAACATCAAGATGTAGGTCACTGTAAAATCGCTGGCTCTACCAAGAGACCGAAGGACGTCAATTTGTATGGGAGAGGGGAAAAAAGTGTTGTATTTATTCCACATGTTCCATTTAGTTTTAGTTATTGAGATTGAAATATTGGACTCTACTGTAATTAATACCAAAAATAAAATTTCTTCAAGAAGTTCAGACAATATTTGGTAAAGACAAAGTTGACAGCTACAGATGTGCCAATATACATGTGCGGTTTCATTACAGAGTTAGATGTATGAGGTTACCGGAGCAGAGTGGTAATGAAGACAGTTTTAATTTGTAAGCGTTTTACCTCTTTCGGATGATGTTATCAAATTCTGCCCGGCCCAGGCAACCACATAGTGGGGCGAATAATAATCAGATCTACAGTTCAAACTCGGGAAATCACAGATTACCTGGCCATGAACGGGTGACGTCCCTGCATGAAAAAGATCTGGAATTTTGCAGTCAGTATCGATTACTATCCTGCCCTTGCCATGGACGGGACGTGGCGAAACTTCAACAATGTTTACTTGTATTTTACACAAAGAATGAGAAGATTGGGCCATTATGAGTTTACATAGCAACATGAGAGGGAAAAACTTCTGGGCCAGTGCCTTAATTCTTGGACTTGTTTTCATTCCTTCATTAGTATGCAGATTACGCCTTGCATTGTTTGTCTTGCTATGGGAACTGTCGCAAATTATAAACAAAATGATATTGTATTTATTGTCCAACGGTGACAGTATCGATCAGCGAATGAATTTTTAGTGTAATAATTATATTTGTTTCATTATTAATTAAGCATGGAATAACCGATGAAATGTTGACCATGTCGCCAAAGAAAACCTATCCAGACCATATCTGAAGCATTTTTTTCCACTGAGCATTGTCCTCCCATTGTTAACCCTTTGGAGCCCAATTCGGTAGGTGAAATATGCTATCTTATGCCCAATATTCCAAACTTAAAGAGTAGTCCACGTTGTCAACAAATAATTTTGATGATAAATATTCATATTTTTACATTCATGTGACTATTTTCAATTCAAGTTTATAAATGCTAGAATTATTATTATTATTATTATTTTGGAAAAGGCCTGACCACTGGAGAGTTAATTGGTTCAGAAAGTAATTTAGTGACTGCGCTATTCTTCCACCAGAAGGCTATTTTACATGCGAGAGAGAGAGAGAGAGAGAGGAGAGGGAGAGAGAGAGCGCGAGAGGGGGAGAGAGAGAGGGAGAGAGAGAGGGAGAGAGAGAGGGGGAGAGAGAGAGAGAGGAGGGAGAGAGAGAGCGCGAGAGGGGGAGAGAGAGAGAGGGAGAGAGAGAGAGAGAGAGAGAGAGAAAGAGAAAGAGAAAGAGAGAGAGAGAGAGAGCAGTCAGTCCTTCCCTTTTCTTTCTTTTCCCCCATTCACTGTTTACCCAGGAGAGGAATATTGATTTATCTAGAGAGGACGTAAATCAACAGGGTGAGAAAAAGAATAATAATATCAACGGTTGGTGAGTGAAAATTGAATTTCTATAATACAGATGGCAGATGATGGGGAAAACCTTTTATTATGTCCTGATTAATAACAAAATATATATGATTTTCTTGAAGGGTGTTTTGCCAGTGTCTTTATATGTGTTGCTGGGTAGTCACACTCTGTGTAAAGCCCACATCAGCAAATACTCCACACCTTTCGTGTTCTTAATGAACTTTATCTGTCAACAAATCAGATTTCCTTGCTTAGTGTGATACGGTTTTAATTGTTTTCTGTGTTTTGTGAGATGTGTTTACTTGAACTTGAGTTCCAGCTAGTTGTATACTGATTATATTGTGATTATATACTGATAGGCAGTCATGTCTCACACCAAACAATGCTGTCCTACAATATCCATCCATCCATCCATCCATTCATCCATTTGTCCACTCATCCCCCCCCCCTCCCTCCATCCACCCCATACCATCCATTTCATCCATTCCACCCATCCCTCCATCCATCCGTCCATCCATCCGTCCATCCATCCATCCCTCCCTTCCTCCTTCCATCCATCCATCCATCCATGCAGCCATCCATCCATCCATCGATACTATCCATACATACTATCCATTCCATTCATCCATCCATCCATACCGTCCATCCACCCACCCACACATCCATCCCTCCATCCATACCATCCATCCATCTATCCATCCATACCATCCGTCCATCCACCCATCCATCCATACCATCCATCCATACCATCCATCCATTTCATCCACCCATCTATCCATCCATACCATCCGTTCATCCATCCACCCATCCATACCATCCGTCCATCCATCCATCCATCTATCCATCCAAACCATCCGTTCATCCAGCCATCCATCTATCCATCCATACCATCTGTTCATCCATCCATCCATCCATACCATCCGTCCATCCATCTATCCATTTGTCCATCCATACCATCCGTTTATCCATCCACCCATCTATCCATCCATACCATCCGTTCATCCATCCATCCATCCATACCATCCGTCCATCCATCCATCCATTTATCCATCCGTACCATCCGTTCATCCATCCACCCATCTATCCATCCATACCATCCGTTCATCCATCCACCCATCCATACCATCCGTTCATCCATCCACCCATCCATACCATCCGTTCATCCATCCACCCATCCATACCATCCATCCATCCATCCATACCATCCGTCCATCCATCCATCATCCATCCATCCATCCATACCATCCGTTTATCCATCGACCCATCCATACCATCCATCTATCCATACCATCCGTTCATCCATCCATCCATCCATAACATCCATCCATCCATCCATCCATACCATCCACCCATCCATCCATCCATACTATCCATCCATCCATCCATCCATCCATACCATCCACCCATACCATCCATCCATACCATCCATCCATCCATCCATCCATCCATACCATCCATACCATCCATCCATCCATCCATCCATCCATACCATCCATCCATCCATCCATCCACCCACCCATCCATCCATCCATACAATCCATCCATACCATCCATCCACCCATCCATCCACACCATCCATCCATCCATCCATACCATCCGTCCATCCATTCATCCATCCATCCATCCATACCATCCGTCCATCCATCCATCCATCCATCCATACCATCCGTCCATCCGTCCATACCATCCATCCATCCATACCATCCATCCATCCATCCACCCACCCATACCATCCGTCCATCCATCCATACCATCCATCCATCCATCCGTCCATCCATCCACCCATCCCTACCATCCATCCATCCATACCATCCGTCCATCCACCCATACCATCCACCCATCCATACCATCCATCCATTCATACCATCCATCCATCCATCCATGCATACCATCCATCCATCCATCCATCCATCCATACCATCCGTCTATCCATCCATACCATCCATCCATCCATACCATCCGTCCATCCATCCATCCATCCATACCATCCACACATACCATCCGTCCATCCATCCATCCATCCATACCATCCACACATACCATCCGTCCATCCATCCATCCATCCATCCATCCATTCAAAGGTAACAACGGCTATAAAAGTGATAGCAGTCCAACCTCAGTCTCAAAGGGCATAACGCAACATGCACACCTGTTTCCCGTTACCTCCTGGCATGCGAGAGATTGCCTTGGTCAAGGGCTGGTGTAGACATTGTTTTGTCTGGTGACATACACAAGTGAAGAGCTATTCCACCTAATGGAGGCTAATCCTGAACAGCAGCCAGAGTTTATTGTGTTTCTCTTTCTCTATTCCCCTTTTTGTTACAAAGAGAGTGAGAGAAGCGATGGAGAGGGAACAGAAAGCAGGGTCAGTTTCATCCTGGCTCAGAAACGTGTCTGTCGGAAACCTGCCTGTGTGAAAGCTTAAGCTTAGTCTAATGACAAAAATACGCGCGGGCAGACAGACAGACAGGCACATAGATCGACAGACAGACAGGCACATAGATCGACAGACAGACAGGCACATAGATCGACAGATAGACCGACCGATAGATAGATAGATAGATAGATAGATAGATAGATAGATAGATAGATAGATAGAAAGATAGATAGATAGATAGATAGATAGATAGATAGATAGATAGATAGATAGATAGATAGATAGATAGATAGATAGATAGATAGATAGATAGATAGATGGACGGGCGTCGCTGGTGGACGGACGAGCGAACGGATGGATGGATGGATGGATGGATGGATGGATGGATGGATGGATGGATGGTTGATGGATTAATGGATGGATGGATGGATGAATGGATGGATGGATGGATGGATGGATGGATGGATGGATGGATGGATGGATTTGTGGATGGATGGATGGATGGATGGATGGATGGATGGATGGATGGATGGATGGATGGATGGATGGATGGAAGGGTATGTGATTTTGGTACCTAAAAATGATGTGAGATAAAAGACTTCCTGTGAAGAAATGTGCAGCCGATGAAGAGTTTTTCAAAAAGCTGAATGTCATGTTTTTACTTTGGGCTCAAAACTGATTTCAACAAACATGTGTGGAATTACACCTGCTCACAACATCCGCGCATTTGCAGCTTAAAGTGCCAAAACTAGAAATGTTAATTTTGAAAACTCTGAAGCTGGCAGCAGGAACTAAAGAATCAGCATGTAAATCTATCTCTGTTGTTGTTGTTGTTTTCCCCCGATTTAGATGAGCCCGTAAAAAAATAACTGCCCATCCCCAACTGTTTTAGCAGACAGCCTGGTCGTAAATGTTGTCAGCAAATATTGTTTTCATTGTACCAAAATGGCCAAAACTTCCTTCATTCAGATCCATAGACAATGGACGGTTTTTATGGCTGAAGTCAAAGGAAATTGGAGATCATAAAGATTCGCAAACATCACTGTCATCTTTACCACCTTCATGATTAAGCGATCTGTTCGAGTTTCTTTATAGTTGCTTTGAACAGTGTCGACAATATCTACTTATGAACAAAACATAAAACGGAGATTACAGAGGGGCGTGTCTAGGAGTCTCGGGTTTTTGACAATTGTACTGGGCCTTCAGGTATGTCACTAAACCTCTGTGTTGTTTTAATGGCTTTGGCGTTACTGACCGCTCTTTTGATACTTTATTACAGAGTTATAAAACTTTGGTATGGGTTATTTTCAGTGACTGATATCAGAAGGATTGTATTTGTCAGTTGGAGTGACACAGTCCGAAGGTCACGAACTGAAATGAATGAATCGACGGACGAGTTTGTTTTGATTTTCTTGCTGGGATAATTTTTGTATTTCTGAGGTAAAGAATTCGATAGGAATATGATAATATCTGTGTCGCAGAGCGAGGTATAATCTTGTTGAACGGAGTTTACACAAATGGTCAGATGGCTCAGTGGAAGCTCTGATGTCGGCCGAACGGTTTTCCTTATTCCCTAGAGCATATACTGGCCAGATACACAAATTAGTGATTAACAAAACACATTTGAACAAAATTGTGATAATTAATAAATAAACAAATAATAAATTCATGAATAAATGAATGAATGAATGGATGGATGAATGAATAAATAAATAATAATTAAATAAACAAATGAATAAATAAATAAATAATTAAATAAAAAGAAGTAACGTCTCGGCGTCACGATAACGACCAAAAACCTAATAATTTTTCCCAATTCTAATCCTAAAACTATTTGCCCAGCAGGGCATTGGTGTTGGTCGAACTTCCAATTTGGCACAGAACTCATGATATATATAATATGGATTGTGCATTTGGTCTGTCTGCCAAACATTTCCGGTTCAAGCATGACTTTCACGTCGAAATAGATTTGCTTATGTATTTATTTGCCAGCATTGCTCAGTCAGATAGGATCCCTGCAGGGTGTACTCTCACCGGTATGTCTTTAATCGTAAAAAACCGTGGTTTTTTTAAAAGTTCCGTCAGTCCAGATATTTACAGTCTATCTCCTTGCTCAGCCAGCTGCACTTCCTGCACGTGACGGCACTCTTTCAGGGGGGCGGTTCCTGGCCAGAGCGGAGACCGGAAACAGGAAGTGACTTTTGCTTGCATGAAATACACTCGATGGTCATTTGTCATTATGTTCGGACGTGTGATTATGTCCGAGACGGAAGCGAAGTTTCTGGAAAGAGTAAATAAAAATGGGGGAGGGTCGATTCTAGATGTTTGTGTCTTTTTGGTTGAGTTGCTGGAAGCCAAGATGGTGTAGAGTGCTTTTTGTTTGTGGATACATTATGTTTATATCTTTTTGGTTGAGTTGCTGGAAGCCAAGATGGTGTAGAGTGCTTTTTGTTTGTGGATACATTATGTTTATATCTTTTTGGTTGAGTTGCTGGAAGCCAAGATGGTGTAGAGTGCTTTTTGTTTGTGGATACATTATGTTTATGTAGTGCAGCTGGTTGGGTGTGAGTTTGGGGAGGGGGTGAGATGGGTCATATATGTAACAAATTACATCATTATGAGAGAGATGGAGAGAGAGAGAGGTACAGAGAGAGAATGAGAAAGAGAGGGAAAGATAAACAGAGAGAGAGAGAGAGAGAATGAGAAAGAGAGGGGAAAGATAAACAGAGAGAGAGAGAGAGAGAGAGAGAGAGAGAGAGAGAGAGAGAGAGAGAGAGAGAGAGAGAGAGAGAAACATGCGCAGGAGATGGAAACAAAAACAAGCTTTGGATGGGGTGTCGGCCGAGGATTTCAAGTGGGTCAACAAGAGCGAGACACAGAGAGAGAGAGAAAGAGGGAGAGTGTGTGTGTTTGTGTGTGTGTGTGTGTGTGTGTGAGAGAGAGAGAGAGAGAGAGAAATAGTGTTTACATACGTGTTTGGTGCATACATTGGCATAATTAAGCGTTCCGCTGCACTAAGAACTTCACTGCACAAATTTGGGACCAGGATAATTCGCCCACATTCCCACATTCCACAAGTTGTTGGGTGGTTTTTTCTACGTTTCATAATGATGTTAAACAAAAATAAATAACTTAGTATAAACGAATAGCTGCCCACGACCGTTTTTCTTCTCTACTCCTGCGTTTCTTTCTTGATATTTGTTTGTTGTTGTTGTTTAGATCTTAGTTGTCCTCTTTTCTTCCTCTTAAGTCTTCCTTTAATTTATAAAATACATTCATTCATAGTCTTTGTGGGCCTTGCTCCTCTGGGATCTCCTATCCTCTTAACTTTCGGGGTCCCTCAGATTGGGGTGGGAGTGGAGGCGGGCGAGGGGAGAGGGGGTCCGATGTGGGAGTGACGGTCCTGGATATACGGTGCAAATGCATGGGACACAGAGATAGACAGTTTCATTAAGGCGGGTTTCACCAGGAACTTTTTATCTCTGTGCAATGATTGACACACCAGGTTTAGACAATCTAGGTAGGGCCCTTGGAGCGATAGTTATCTGTGCTGCATTGCATTTCCTGCAGACCTAGCTAGGTTGATGACTCGTTTAGTGGATAAGGTCGAACACAATATAGGTCAGCGGGTCTTGTTGGTGCACGAGAGTTTAGGAACTAAAAACTCAAAATTTCAGTGAGAACATCATGAAGATAAAAAAGAAAGGGTTCACGGGAATGAAGGGGATGTAAGTGTCTTTCACAATGACAAGACATCCTCGTACTCGAATGAAATAAAGTTTCGCACATGTGAATGTTTCCTGCAAGAAAGGCATTAATAAACAACCGTCAGCGACATAATATGGTAAAAGAAGGAAGAAGACGTTGATAAGAAGTGAACTAGGCAAAGGTGTGGACAATTTGTTGTATTAGTTTCAACACTTGTTAGGCCTTTGGTTAACGATGTAAAGGCAGTTACTGGAGGCAGGGAGTTCTAATCTGTTTGATCTCTGTAGCATCTTACAACGACAGCAGAGTTGTGAAATTACAGGACTCTAGGACTACGTTTTGACTGTGGTGCTTATTTTAATATGACTATATGAATGGTGACTTGAAGATAGGACGAGATAGCAGCAAAGAGTCTCTAGGACAGTCATGAATGTCAAGTTTTTATGTCAGTAGCAGGACGCTTGGTCTGGCCTTTATGTCAGCCATAATGCTCGTCGGAGGCACAAGGTGAAGGGGGAAGGGGGGGGGGGTGCACAGAGTGTGACAGTGAAAGTTGCATCAGTGTGGGCACGGACCCCACTATTTTGTGCGTATTTGTGTGACCTCACGCACAATTCGTTGAGTACAACGTCGACAGTGTTGTCTGTGTTAGTTATAAATGGAAGATAACATTAAAATGATATCTCCAGGAATCCCTTCCATTTTGTAAAAAAATTCTGTACGCCGGCGTTCTGGAAGGAAATAAGAAGGGAAAAAAAAAATGAAGATTATATAAATGTTCTATTGCACATAGACATGGTACAGGCCTGTTGCAATGTAGGAAAACTTTCTCTTTGGTTAATGCAGATAGCAAGATTTAGGAAGCGGCGCCTGACTCGGCGTTCTTTTCATTACACATGAAGGAAACTTCCGCGTGAACATCCGCTCGGGGTACTCAACTCGTACATTGTTAGTGAGTGACATTTAGTGTCACGTCATTTCTTTAGAATCTTCAGATAAGTGTAATTTCCTTCTTCGCTCCCGAAATTACATCATTTTCTACACAAAGGCAGGGAATTCCACATTTTGAGGAGGTAAAAGATACCTTTGGTTTCATTCCAGAAATACATTGCCGTGTACTTGCACTCTGTATCCTGAGTGGTGTAAAACTCTGAACGACATTTTGTACTTGTCAGCTGTTCATTTCTCATCTAGAGTTTCCCTCTGGACGGTCATCCTTCAAATTGGTACTTTCACTTCTTCAATTTCCCAGCAGTTAAGAAAACGACAGGACAGCAGCGGCAAACACCAACTTCAGACAGCAACAGTGTCATATTTTGACAGTGCGTTTAAAAAGAACTGCCACTCACGTGATTTAAATTCAAATGTTTTGTGGAAATTACTTGCCGAACAACTACAGAAAAAAAAAAATCACAGGCAAATGAAATGGAAAGAATCCAAAGTGGGTAAGCACTGGGTGGGGCCTTAAATGTTTAAATTACAACAACAAGAAGAAAGAAAGAAGAAATCATTAAAATGTTTCTTTTACTTTCATTTTTCAAAAGTCAATGAACGAAAGAAATCTGATCCCACGTGACATCTATTGGTGTGTTTGTCCGTACAATTTTGGCAGAAAGGGACAGAACTATGAATAGAAACTGTGGGGATTCAGATTGTTCAAATATTTCCCCGCTCAACCTTAATAATCACTTCCTGAACATTATCACCTGCATGATCTGAGTCTCTGATGCCACAATGTGTAATCAACTATTTCTGGTGCATCGTTTCATTATTTCGTCAAAAAAAAAAACTCATTACCGGCATCTTCATCATTTTCGCTTTTGGATTTTGTGCATTTCGCCAGCAAAATAAAAAAAAAAATGTCGAGAAAATTGACAGGAACAAAAGTCATTGACTATTCTGGCCGTGTAGGAATGTGTTTGTAGTTTAGTTTTGCTTGACGGGGCAGCTGGTTGCAGTGGAATTTTATCTTGCTTCATGCACGGAAACTATCTGAAATCTCTCCCATGTATTTCCTCTATTACATGAGCATGACAGGAAAGAGCAGCCACTGCAACTCGTCATAGCCTCGTAGATTGTAAAGTTGTCGCTCCAGTGACACAGTGACGCAGATAGATCAACGTTCCCATTTCCGCATCTCCATAGCCATGTCGGTGTCGGCGGAGCCACGGAATATTCCTGCATTTCAGGTCGGACTAAAGAAATATTTTTTTTTTAAAAAGAGAAAGGGGGGGGGGGGGGCATTACGAAATATTTTTACAGTGAGAAAAGAGAAAAAAAAATGAAATGCATTTTGAGTTCTGATTTCCGGCGTTTAATTAATTTTTTACCCAATTAACTGCAAAGTTTTGTTGTTATTTATTTATGAGCTCATTACAAAACGTCCTCTCCCTCTCTCTCTCTCTCTCTCTCTCTCTCTCTCTCTCTCTCTCTCTCTCTCTCTCTTTCTGCCTGTCTGTCCGCCCGTATGTATGATTGTATGTATGTATGTACGCGTATGTCTGTCTGTCTGTCTGTCTGTCTGTCTGTCTGTCTGTCTAACTAATTCGTATGACCTTCCCTTCTTCTGTTCGTCCATCTGTTTATTTGCCTACCCATTATTTTGTCACACCATCCACCCATTAACTGAAACAGAACAAATATAATTGTCTATCCCTCTGCCCATGTCCCTCTGCCAGTCTGTCTGTGTGTCTGTCTGCCCAAACGTCCATGCTTCCAACATTACTGATATCACCAAATTTCCAGTGCGGAAGAAACAGCAGATAGAACTAGTTAACCAGAGGACAAACTGTGTAAAACAAAATACAAAAAAAAAATCTTGTGGAACTGGGCAAGAGAAACCAAATGAAACGTAAATAAAATGTGATTCCCAGTGAAGCCCACTGTGAGCCCGAGGGCATGCCATTACCTGAGAAAATCAATCTGTGAAGCACAAATAAACGATGGGGGAGCCGACAAAACCCGCAAGACGATCTGGTATTGGAGGAAGTGACCTTTACCTTTGACTGGGTAGACTTTCCATCCAGGCTGGCCGCTATCTTTCTCGCACCTGAGGACCAAAGGCGGTCGATGCTTTTGCCTGAAGGAACACTGGGAATTCAGGATAGTCAGATAGGATCCGGCAGCTTTTGACTTTTGACGTCTTCATCAACGCCTTAAGTTGGCGTGCGCATCTGTGATCTCACACCAAAGCGCCAATCTCCGACAATGTGCACTTTTCATGCTTGAAGCATTCATTCGTGACCCCAGCAATTATTTTGTTGATTTATTTTGTTCATAAAGAAGTAAAATATTTAAACGTGTGGGTGAGGGAGGAGGAGGGCAGGTGCCTTCACGTCTATGACCTTTTGGAAGGAGAAGAGAACCTCATTCTACATCATGTGCCTAAAAAGCTCTTTCCATAGAGCACAACAGCTGTCTTTTATAAAGCCGGACAATTTGGGCCCCAAACCATCAATAAAAATAGTCTTTGTTGGTTTGTTTGTTTTTTTTTTCTTTTAATTTTTTTATCAAACCATTTATGTCAGTTCCCTCCAGCCATAATTAATCACCGCCCTCCTGCCTCGTTCCTTCTGCAGGTTTGACTTTTGTAGGCCACTGATATGATGGAACATTGTGTTAGATTTACTCCGCTGATTTTTAGTTTTTGAAATAGATTTTAATAGAGAACGGCCACCACCAACAGCAGCTGAATGGGAGTTGATTTTTGTTTAAATACTGGAGAACACGATGGCGACGAAGAATTCATTAAAACCAGGAATGTGCAGTCTCAGCCTTAGCTCACAACTGTACATTTGACGTTACAGGATTAACGAACTATTGTATTCAAAGTTACAATATGCCAAGCCCCCCCAATGTATTTCACCACAGCCCCCACCATGGAACAAACAAACAAGACAAACTGTACAATAAACTACAAAAGAATGAAGAAATAGAGAAATTAAAGATTTAGATGCTGTTGGAGAGGAAAATAATCCTTGGCCCGATTTTAAAACAGAAACCTGTAACAAATAAAACCATACCTATAAAACTAGCTACCTAGTTTGTTGCTTGCTGTCAATGATTCTGCATCGGACAGCTTTTTCACATCAGCGCTGTCAAACTTTGGCTCAAACTTTGGCAAGGTAAGCTTTTGTAGGCTGAGAGGGGTTTAAAATTGACGGCTTGTGTGTAAACCAATGTGTCCGCCATCATGTGTGTTCCTTTGTGTGTGTGTGTGGGGGGTGGGGGGGGGGATTTTTCCGGGAGAATGTGAGGGGGTGTCTGCTCTGCACGCGCGTCAGTTCAAGATCACATATACAACCACAAGTGTTCACAATACTTCATAATATTTTAGCCATGTGTCAATGTATATTTTAGCTTTCCCTCTAAAAGATTCTTGCTTCCGTTGCTTATTTCTTCGTTTCCTTGTATTTGGGGTCGCCGTATGCGTTGTTGGTTTTTTTTAAAATTCTGTTTATTTGTTTGTTCTATGATGATGTTGGTCTTGACCACAAGAAGAATTGGAAATGTTCAATGTAATGTTGGCCGAAGTCTGACTTAGGCTATTTTGTTAGCACACTGATAGTATTATATTTTGTGATAGTTTATTTTCATCTTATCATTCACCTCCTGTGGTGGTCAGGTGAAGTCTGGGGGGATGATAAAAAGTGTACACGACGGAAGGCATGTGTGTGGGGGGAGGGGCAGGGTGTGGGGAGGGGCAGGGGGTGATTCCGGGTCGGTTTACATCTTTGCCTTGTGTTGGATTCTGTTTTTGCCAGTGCTTTGTTTATCTGTTGTTATTTAAAACGACGGTAGAAAGATTGTTAGATGTAGTTTATAAACGTGGTGGACGGAGGGCTGGATCAAGGAGAAAATACAGCAATATCCGGTTTGTAATAGATAAATGTATTTTTGTTCTTCTTCTTCTTAGTATTATTTGAATGATAAAGTGGGTTACCTACTGATATTCCCTCTCCAGAGTGTTACCTACTGATATTCCCTCTCCAGAGTGTTACCTACTGATATTCCCTCTCCAGAGTGTTACCTACTGATATTCCCTCTCCAGAGTGTTACCTACTGATATTCCCTCTCCAGAGTGTTACCTACTGATATTCCCTCTCCAGAGTGTTACCT
>OZ007580.1:1696189-1751189 GCA_963931925.1 Onchidella celtica | reverse complement strand
TTAATATAGAAGGCATTGTAATTAATCTGAATAAAGAAAGAATAATAAACAAATTTTAAATAATCTTTCTCTTGCTAAGTAAATAACCAGGCACTGAAGATAAGCTTACACTGTGCACAACAGTACGGGTCTAGGTATGTTTTCCTTGCCACTTTACCAGGAGAGGAAGAATTTCTTCTGACAGCAAACAGATCTACCACCGACATACCATTCGGCATTTCTCCACCGACACCTACTGAGTAATAGTTTTTCCTGCCGGGCTTTCTGTTGAGATATCACCGCAAAAAAAGAAAACCGTGCACCGGAAAAGAGGGATAAGTTTGGATTCAGACAGGCGCTGATTGACACATGATTGTTTGAAAATTGGGGATTGAGGATAATGAATGAGAGTTGTTCACTATTTCTGGCCACTCTGACCGTGACGTCATCCCGTCCCAGATCTGTTGTAGCGGAGAAATGCACGCAGTTGAGTCCTCTTGTCGCGTAGCCTTTTGTTGTCTATTAAAACAAAAGAAATTGACATAGGAAAAAATATTAGATATACATTCGTTTGCGTATTTATGTGGTCTGTGTGTGTATGTTTGTGTATATGTGTGTACGTGTTTTATATTTCCTGACATAATTGTTTTAATTACTTTAGCCTGCAAATCCTTAGACTTTTAAACCTTTTATTCATGAAATGAGTAGCTAGGTGAGTGAATGAGTGAGTGAGTGAGTGAGTGAGTGAGTGAGTGAGTGAGTGAGTGAGTGAATGAATGAATGAATGAGTGTGTGAGTGAATGAATGAGTGAGTGAGTGAGTGAGTGAGTGAGTGAGTGAATGAGTGAAAGAGTGAGTGAGCGAGTGAGCGAGTGAGTGAGTGAGTGAGTGAGTGAGTGAGTGAAAGAAAGACTGAGTGAGTGGGTGAGTGAGTGAGTGAATGAGTGAGTGAGTGAGTGAGTGAGTGAGTGAATAAGTGAGTGAGTGAGTGAGTGAGTGAGTGAGTGAGTGAGTGAGTGAGTGAGTGGGTGAGTGAGTGAGTGAGTAAGTGAGTGAATGAGTGAGTGAGTGAGTGGGTGAATGAGTGAAAGAGTGAGTGAGTGAATGAGTGAGTGAGTGAATAAGTGAGTGAGTGAAAGAGTGAGTCAGTGAGTGAGTGAATGAGTCAGTCAGTCAGTCAGTCAGCAAGTCAGTCAGACAGTGAGTGAATCTAAAAAGACATACATAGGCATGTAGTTATGTCCTAGAGCATACAATAAACCAGGAGCACTAAAGCCGTTGTCTGTCTGTCTGTCCCATGCAATGTTCTCCATCCTCTTCCTGGCGATACTAAATGCCTGTATGGCACATTCTTTTTCTTGTCTCCATAAAACATTCCATGACCGATCTCTCATTGTCCGTTTTCTGACGAGACAGGTCAGGGATATTGGGATGGTCTGAGCCGGTGGTTAGCTCAGCGGAATCCTGCACTCTACAACTCTCAGGAATTTGTCCTTGGTCTGGCTTGAGTTATTGTAGCAGGCATCGGTCAAATGGCACAGGACAGCGAGAGAGAAAACTTCTAGAGGCACGCCTGGAATGTAAAAGTATACTATGACAGAGTTAAAGAGGAAATCCAGAGGATGCCATTGAACATAATGTATATGATGTATATACATGTATATATAGATTTTAAATCTCATTTCACTAGGTCCGAGACCACTGGATAGGAAACTACCAGATGCGAAAGAAGGTCGCTCTTCCTGACTACAGGAAGTATGCTAACCGCCATTTTGGATGAACTGCCACTTCGCTTGACTTGATCGGGGGTAAACAATACCCATTTGTACATTTCCACGAGGAGTAAAAGCTTACAAACGGCTTTAAAGGTTTCAATCAACCCAAAAATATGAACAAACCGCAGTAAACAGATACACACACTGTCTTTGGTGAAGGCGGCGCCTCTTTCAATTCCTGTTACCGCCGTGACCTAGTTTCGCAATTAGGCGGAAATGAGATCTCTCTCTAAATACAGACTCTCTCTGATGTTACGTGAAACATCGTTGCGCGCATGCCCAGTTAGGAACAATCGGTCTCATCCAAAATGCCGCAGGCTAGTCAAAACTAATGACGTATTCCTGCCTCGTACCGCGTATCGCTTCTGGTAGTATCTCTATTTTGTGGTCCGAAGTGCTATGCGTGGTTTTGCACTTCGTGAAGTCCCAAACATTATTTGAGTGATAAACAGCCTCCGTTTATTGGGAAGATTCTCATTTCTGCTTCATATATCGGAGCAACCAATCAATAACTGGAGAAAATTTACTGCTGTGTGAAGGTCAGCCAGTCTAACCTGGGGCTTCTCATATTTCCAGTTCTATTGGCGAGTACTCGTATGCTTCCTTCCCACGTCCTTCTCCTCCAACACTAACCGTCATTGGGTCAAGCCAGTGTGAAACTAAACTCAAACTCAGTTCCTTCTCCGCAGCCACCACTGCCCCTTCCCCCCTTTTCCCCTACCCCTCTCCCCCAACTTATCCGTTAAAAACAGGAGGAATTTCAAACTCTCATGCTCTTAAAAGTAGAGAAAAAAAAAGAATCATTTTGATATGAATCGAATTCGGGACAGCAATTCAATTTCTCTTCTCAAGTCATCGAAGTGTGTGTGTGTGTGTGTGTGTGTGTGTGTGTGTGTGTGTGTGTGTGTGTGTGTGTGTGTGTGTGTGTGTGTGTGTGTGTGTGAGGATGTTTAAATAATGGTTTATGTTGCCGTGAAAGTGGAAAGAGGGAAATGGCTAAAGACGGTGTCTGGTTTGACTAGCCTGGAGCTATGTAAATTGTGAACATCTCAAGACCAACTTAACTTGATACAGCTGAAACTGTTCAGTCATTGAGTATTTGTGGAGTAACCGACGGGAGGAGTGACAGACGGGTGGAATGATAGGCGTTTGGAGTGACAGACGGGTGGAATGATAGGCGTTTGGAGTGACAGACGGGTGGAATGATAGGCGTTTGGAGTGACAGACGGGTGGAATGATAGGCGTTTGGAGTGACAGACGGGTGGAATGATAGGCGTTTGGAGTGACAGACGGGTGAAGGGGGGATCAACAAACTTAAATCTCATTTCCTTGACCTACTAAACCAATGGTGGAATGGAGGAAGGAAGGATGATGCTGGGATCTGAAATTGTTCTGTAAGATGTAAGAGTTGATGGAGATTGGTCGGATGGATGGATGGATGGATGGATGGATGGATGGATGGATAAACTAGAGGACAGGTGGATGGATGGATATACAGATGATAAAATGGGTGGAGGAATGACTGTAGATGAATGGATAAGGTGTGGTTGTTTGATTGGATATGCGAAGGAGCACTGGTGGATGGATGGATGGGTGAAATGGATATTAGAAAAATGGATGGACAGACGATCAAACGAAAAGTATACACCGCGATTTTATGAAGACTATGATATAACAGTCTGCCATGGACGGAAGATTGAATCCGGCCCAGTGAACCATGAAACTAGTTTTAATCAAAGGACAGCACGCCAGCGGAGGGCAGGGTGAACTGACTGAACTACAATCCTCATTTTTTAAAGAGAATAAGTCATTGGAAAGCCCTGCTGATGCAGTGTCTAGAGCAGGGGTGGGCAGTTCAAAGTGGGCAGGCTAGATCCGGCCCCTCGTAGGCGCGTAGTGATTTTATACCGGTCCGTGAGCAAAAAAAAAAAAATGTTGTATGCCCATCCCTGGAAGCGTGATTTTTTTTCCGTACGAGTTTAGCAAATTCAGGAGCGGGGCAGCAACAGACCCCCAAACACAGGACAGCTCCAACACATCCCAGGGATTTTCGGTGACGTTCAGAGTCATATCAGGCACAGTCCAGAGATTGCAGCACTCATGGCAGTGTTCCATAGGACCAGAAATCCCTTAGCCGATGTCCTGTGTTTGGGGGTCTGTTGCTGCCCCGCTCCTGAATTTGCGAAAGCTCGTACGGAAAAAAATCACGCGGCCCGAAAACGATGTTTCCCTACTTTCAGTTTTCCTGTGCCCACAATGATGGATGGACCCACTATGCATGACGCCTTGTATTGTTCCAAACCAGCAACTAGAGAAGCACAAATTATTTTTAGCATGGATTATTAAAATGGATAATTTCCATATTTCAGTTTGTTTAAAAGTCAATTTAACTCTTTACTTGCCAACGCTGGAAAGTAATGATTTCGTATTCCTTGTCACTTTTAGATATGATTACTAGAGTTGTTTTAAGTTGTGAATGTGAATCTGAATAGTAAATCATATAAAATTTCTTCACAGAACTTTCGCTTTTCTTTAATTTTACAAACTACATCACAGCTGACAATGCATGAGTTTGCACTGTTGGCATTTAAAGGGTTAAAATTATATATCTGGCTCGTCGTCCACTTAATAAAACGCGATCCGGCCGGTGGAGTTAAAGAAAGCGGCCGATCTTTATTTTAGAGTGAAACTGTCACCGAAAGCGGTTCTCATATGATCATCTCTGAGACTCCCCTTGGATTCAATGAAAAACACTGAATCAGAGATTTCTTTCTTTATTAGTCCCATCAGAACTGTAAGAACCCTGTAAGTTTTGTCTGCATGTGACCACACTAGTAAGGAAGTTACACCCCACACCCTTTGGTGTTTCGAATCACTGAGCTGATATTTATTAAGTTTACACGTGACCTCGTGACCCAGAGATTTGCCTCCTCGTGCCATCAGGAAATAGCTAGAGGAGTCAGATGAAGCACGTGACAGGATTATCTAGATCTGGGAGTAAAGAACAAAATTTCTTCCCTCTCCCCGCCCTCACCCTTGTCAACTCAACCCTCCAGAAAATCCATTTGCATCAATGTCTGTTCCTTAATCAAGACTCCATCTCCCGACACGATCCATGTTATAAGATGTTGACATTTATTTAGGTGCATTTGATTCCGTATGTGACACGCGAACATGTCTGTACTGTAACTCCTCTTACATTGGCGGTTTCTGTTGCGTCTTGTCATCCTGGGTATAACATTGTCTGTTCATTACCTTAGGAGGAGGGGGAGGATTGGCGGGGAATAAGGTATGAGGGGAAGAGGAAACTTGTGGGGGAGAACAAGGCTGCTGTGTCACAGCAAAAAAACCCAGAGATTACGCCAATCTTTGCCAATTCACTTTTTTACGTCGTCTTGAAGAGGGGTGGGGGAGGGGGTATCATACTAAGCCCAGTCAGAGACAGTCAGCTGCTGCCAGCAAAATGTACACTCCAGAAATCAGAGCAGAAGCTGACTGTGCATGTGTCTGTCCTGGGTTTAGTATGATAGGATCTTTCTGGATTTACCGGGAAAATTCACGAAATTATGGTGTGGATTTCTTGTCTGTCAGCAGCTGACTGTGTCTGTCTTGGCTCAGTATATCTCTTTCTTTCTATTTGGGTTGTGCTTTTCTTTGACGAATTTCCTTCAGTCATCGCAAAATAGAAATCGAAGACAGAATAAAAGGGGCCGTAATGCAAAGCGTTTCTTCGTATCTTCAGTCAATTTTTTATTTTTCGCTTATACGGAGTTTTTTCAGACCAGGACATTTTCTATTTGTACAATCCGTGGCAGTGAAGGCGTGTACTGGTGGTCACCGGTACAGACATCAATCAAGATGAGCAGAGAATGCTGATAACTTGTGACTGGCGTGATTGATATGGACTACAGATTCTAATGCAAAGCTTTGTCAAGTCCCAGGATTGGATACAATTGGTTGATGTTTAACTGTCATCATTCCCTCTTACACTGGTCTCCAAAGCTGGCAGCAGCTCACTAGAAAATGTCATATCTGAAGTCTGGAGTTTTGCCTCTTTGTTCAACTGTTTATCTACGTATTGACATTGTTGGTTGAGGACTCAATGCCAGGTCCGGATCAGGTTCTCGGACGGATATGGTAAAGGCAATTTGGTAGTTAAAGCTCTAGGATGAAAGTCGTGTATCTTCAGTTTTTAGGTAGATGTTTTCTGGTGGGTAAGACTCTTTAGCCGTGAAAGTTGTGGAGTAACATTCGTGTATCGCCGAGAAGATTCCTAAGTAGATGTTTCCTAGTGCCCGAAATCCCTTGGCAGTAGAAGCCGTGGGGGCAAAAGTAGTGTTTCTACTCCCCCCCCCCTCCCCAGCAAAAAAAAATAAATCCTTAGATAGAATTCCCCTGGATTTCAGATGTCCTTTGGCAGCGAAAGATTGAGGGGTACAAGTCGAGTGTCCGAGAACACGGGTCTTCACTAAATATCCCCTGACGGCTGGAGATCTTGGCCGTGTGGGTCTCCACCCCCTGCATTCATCATTATGCCCCCCCCCCCGCCCCCACCCCTGGTTTACGTGCTAACACAATAACAGAATTTCTTTGGCCTAATGAATAAACGCATTTTGTGTCCGACTGATAAATACCTCATTGAACAAACTAATCTCCATCTTTCTCGGCAGTAATGCAGACATGCCAAAGACCCATTTTGTATTCAGTGCACATAAAGAAAGCCCATGTCTGGATACTCGCCCTGTTGGATGATTAAACTCTGATTCTGTCTCTGTTACATTGATACTTTTTGCTTTCGTAAGGGAATGAGGGAATAGATCCCAATCTCTCAGCTGGCTGGTGTCAGTTTGTAGTGCACAGTTTATAGAAACCGATAGGCATGAACTTATGAATAGCAGCAGTTTTTTGTCCGACAATGTGTGACTGGTGAGGGCTGGAAGATGAAAAGTGCATGGAAATTGGAAATTGTTTGCTTGCGTGCGACAGATCAGAAATGTAACAGTTTGTGTATGTTTTCCACAACAAGCAAAACATTATCAATTTCGAGATGTAAGATCGCCAGGTATTTATTGTTACAACACCCGTATTTTGTCATAAAGCACGCAAGAGACGTTTTCCATATTTGGAAAGCTTTTCATTATTGTCTGGAGATCACTGCTTTTGTGCACATTAGCAGATGGGCCACTTTCTAACGTCGGTCGGTCTGTCTTCTTCTTTTCCATTTCTGAGAGACCAATGAGATGCCCAGTTCTAGAATTGTAGCCATAGCGAAGTATTTTTTTTTTGGCCCCGATTCGTTGCGTTTGCCGCAACATCGAGCATTGAAGAAACATCTCCGTTTCGGGTCATTGACTTGACTGTGTAATGTGCCTCAGAATAGAAGATTGGACGCCTGAAAATGGAATTTGTCATTTTTGTACGGTGTCAACTGGTGGGTGTCAGTGACAGCGGGTGGAACAAAGATTGATTTCGCAGCCACCCCCCCCTCCCCACACACACACACACATGCTGGGACCAAGGCAAAATGTCTGCATGTTACCACAGAATGATCAACTTCCGGCTGAAACTGAGCATTACGCAAGGCCCTACAAGTTCAGCTGAAGGATCACTACTTTCTGTAGTGGAAATGTTTATTCGTTGTTTTTTGTTGGCCGATCCTTTCACTATAACTTTATATCTGCTTGACTAGAGGTATTGTGAAGAAAAACAGCGGTGGAAATATCAAAATTTATTGGAGAGAGGGAGGGAGGCGACGGGAAGACGGGGAGAGAGAGAGAGAGAGAGACAGACAGACAGACAGACAGACAGACAGAGAACGAAAGAGATACAGATATGGGGATATAAAGAAAGAAGAGAAAGTGAGAGAAAGGGAAAGAGAGAGAGAGAGAGAGAGAGAGAGGGATTATTCATTTGAATGAACGATAGCTTTCATGTCGTCACTGCTATTGTAGTTACGGATAGATAATGATGGTGATAATGACAATGATGCCCTTGATATTTTGCAGGAGAGATTCCGCCTTCACGTGTAGATTATACCTCTGTCTGCCGCTCTGCCACACTTAACACTTGCATGCACCGCGGGTCTTGTCGTGTTGAATGTTGCTCAGGCCACATTGATTATGACAAATACACAAAGTTTGTTTATAAATAGTGTTCTTTATACTGTCAACATCCCAGGGAGTTTCTCTCTCTTTCTCTTTCTATCTGTCTCTTTCTCTCTCTCTCTCTCTTCTTCGCTCTTTCAGTCTGTAAAAATTCTCGCTAGAAGTATCTCTCTCACACAGTGCCTGTGTGTGTGTGTTCCTCTCTCTGTTTCTCTCTGTCTCTTTCCCCAGTCCTCTCTTTTCTCACTCTCTCTTTCTCTCTCTTCCCTCCTAAAACAGCCCATATTTCTCCTGCCACCACTTCATTTATCTTCATGAAATAAAAAAATAAAAAAAGGCCCTCAGATCTCCATTAATTTTGACACCTGTGCAAACTTGAACGTCCTCGTGAATTGATTGGAGACAAAACAAACAAAAAATTTGCCTGGCAAAGCAAAGAAACCGATGATATTTCAAATACCGATGAGAAAACAAGTGCAATTATTTCTTCATCAATCCATGATTTATAGTGACACGGAGTTGCATGCATAATGTGAAGGTGATAAGGATGGAAATCATTCTGCCCTCGACGACGTCAGGCTGGATTGCACACACGTCTGGCCTGCTCCGACAAAACACCGTATATGATGAAATTATAGCACTTAATCTTAAGTTTGTAGCAAACTGGAAAACGCCGCTGCTTTTTTTTTTTTTTTAATAATATGTTTTTCTAGTATGAGTGCAGAGGCGTAACCAGGGTGAGACAGGTGAGTGGTACACAGCCTAACTGCCAAGTTGGAGAGATGACGGATAAAGCCATTTTGTGAATTTTTTTAAAATGCAAAAATTCGTCTTTCTCAGCAATCCAAGCCACCGATTTCAAGAGACGCCATTTTCTTCATTTTTACTTTCTCTCCTGGCGCCGTCAACCCTGGTTGATACGCCTCTGCATGACTGCTGACGAGTAAATACTCTGGTGCATGCAAGTGCAGTCGATATATCTGTACTCACCTGGGTCAGGAGTTTCCAACATTTGCACAACGGGGGAAGGGGGGGGGGGGAGGGGTGAGTGAGCCGAACAACAACAAACAAAACGGAAAACTTCAAAATTTAAAAATAACTATCAAATATTACAATTACTAATAGTAGATTTTCTCTTTCTCTCTCTGTCTCTCTGTCTCTTTCTCTCTCTTTCTCTTTCTCGTTTTCTCCCTTTCTCTCTCTCTCCCTCTGCATTACTCTCTCGGACTGCCTTTCTATACATTTATGTATCTCCCACACCATCATGTGTTTTTGTGTGTGTGTGTGAGAGAGAGAGAGAGATAGAGAAATAGAGAGAGGAAGGAGAGAAAGAGTGTAAACTGTGTGGATGGTGGAGGAAGGGAAATTGGGGGAGAGGGGTTGTCGAAGGAAATGTTTTTGTTTTTTTTTGTTTGTTGCTCAAGTAGGGTCGGTTTCTCTGGGGTGATGATCAGAACTTTGAAAGAGATCAGGAAACAAATCAAGTTGAGAACCGCTGTCTCAGGAGATCATTCATAGCGTGTTGTTGGAAATGGCAATCTGGAACTATCGGAATACAATCCGTATCGATGAGCGGGTAAGCTCGTTATGAATTACATGTATCTAGTCTAGCGAACTTGTGTTGCATGAATGGGTTGGGTTTCGTAGGAGAGCCGTGCATCTACTGCTCTCACAGTTATAAGCAAGGAAATCACTTCTCATGTGCGCGAATACTGAGCTCCAGGTTCAGTTGTTCAGGACATTATGAAGACCGTGAAGATCAGAAAATGAAAAGATCCAATGAGAAAATTATTGATTAAACTTGAACGAAATTGATCTTTGTTATTTTCATCACAACTTTCATATTGCACTTGAACATTCTGTCCAGTTTTGATCTCTCTTGACGCACCAGCAGAACTTTAGTGTTGTCTCCTTTGAGATAATTAAATACTCGTATGTAGAAATACATCGCTTCATTTTAAGAGCATCCTCACCAATTTCGTGGGCCGTTCCCTACCTTTCGTTTTCTATAACAGACAGACAGACAAACAGATAAATAATTGGATAGATAGATAGATAGATAGATAGATAGATAGATAGATAGATAGATAGATAGATAGATAGATAGATAGATAGATAGATAGATAGATAGATAGATATAGATAGATAGATAGATAGATAGATAGATAGATAGATAGATAGATAGATAGATAGATAGATAGATAGATAGTCCGGTGTTTCAGTATGTGCAGTATATGCGGGTGGACTGCACTATTTCCCCTCACCAATCCCTTTCCCATGTGTGAAAAATATCAAATTTAATACCAGACGGTCCTGTGAAAGCCTGCTTGTGAATCAACTTAAAATATTTCAGCCATTTACAAATCCTGAAAGTGAAAAAAATAAAACGTAAAAGAGAGAGAAAATAGGGGGGGTGGGGGGAAATGTGAATTAGAAATTTCTCCGGCGCTTGGAAAAATGAATGAACTAATGAAAACAATCCATGGTTTTGAAATGTTGGAGGGTTTGGCTACAATTCTTGCCGGAAGCTCTTCATCAACTAATCAGTGACAGTTTCAGAGGGTTGTCTTGAACGCTGGATCGGTTTGAATTGGAGCCGCTCAGAGGCGAAATGAGGCCCGTGGGGAAAGGAAGGAGTTAGGGGTTTGTCGTTTTCCTGCTCACTACATTTAGACAATAGCTGATCAAGCCAGGAATCTGCCGTTAAGAAGCCATTTCTCACATCTGATATCTAAAAACCATTCTAAAAAAAAATTATAGCTCATAAAGAAACATTTTTAATGTAGTAACAACTGTGTGGAGTTTACGTTCATGGGCACTCGGTTACTAGATATGGAAACAGAACGAGAGTGAGATAAAGAGAGAGAGAGAAGGGGGGGGGAAGAGGGTTGGGGAGGGGTGGGGAAAGAGTGTGTGTGCTAGAGAGATACTTGGACAAAGCGTTGTACAAACGGAGAGAGCAAATAACAGAGAGAGAGAGAGAGAGAGAGAGAGGGAGAGAGAGAGAAAGAGAGAGAGAGAGAGAGCGAATGAGTGAGTGAGAGAGAGAGAGAGAGTGGGAGAGAGAGAGAGAGAGAATGTATGTGTGTTCGTGCACCTATTTGTGAGCGAGTGTGTGCATTTTTAATACTTTCCCTAGGTTTGAAACAGCACGCATGCCATCGAGCATCAAATTGGCGTCAGAGATTGTGTGGAACAATAATTGTTAGCGTGTGTGTGTATTTGCATGTGTGTTTAATTATAAATTTGGATTGTGTGTGTGTGTGTGTAGGGAGATGGTGTATTCAATTTCAATTGACGACCTCTTTGCCCTTCAAAAACTTGAACATCCTCATCATTAAACCGGATGAAAAATAATCATTAAGTTAGTGAAACCGTTTGGGGGGGGGGGGGGGAATCTTAACTCTGCATTCCTTTATTTGAGCTGCAGATCTCTCAACACCTTCCTTTCTTTCTTTCTCTCTCTTTCTTTCTCTCTCTCTCTCTCTCTCTCTCTTTGCCTATCTGTCTCTGTCTCTCTCTCTCTCTCTCTCTGCCCCTGTCTGTCTGTGTCTCTCTGTCTGTGTCTCTCTTTCTGTCTGCTTCTCCCTCACACACACACACACACCAACACTCTCTCTCTCTCTTTCTCTTTCATCCCCTAATGCTATCTCTCTCTTTCATTCCATCATTCTATCTCTCTCTCTCTCTCTCTCTTTCATTGTATCTGCCACTCTCTCTCTCTCTCTTCAAACTCCCATATTCACACTCTCCTCCTCCCCCAAACCACCAACCCCACCCCCGAGACTGCAGGGAGCAAGTTTGAATTATATCTGTCCAGGTCATTATGACAGCGAAAACTCGTGAAAAAATTTCCTATTATCCACAATTAAAAGACTTGAATCAACTTTAACGAGAGCACCAAGCTATGCAAGACTCAATGGAGGCGGGCAGACCCTGAGAAATCCATTGCCTCCAACACTTCACATAATAGAACGTGTGAGGATGTCATAGAAGCAACAAAAAAAAAATGTTTTCTATAAAATGCTATCTGTGTGTGGGTGTAGATCGGTGTTGGGAGCCAATTATTTTTAATTGTATTTACGTAGGAAGGAGATAGAGGGAGACGGTTGTGAATGGCAATGACTATAAACACATAACAGAGGGGGGGGGAGGGAGAGAGAGAGAGAGAGAAAGACATTCAGAGAGAGGGCGAGGGAGAAGGATGGACATAGAAAGAAAGAGGGAAGGAGAGAAAGAGAGAGAGAGACAGAAGTAGAAAGATGAAGAGAGAGAGAGAGGGGGGGAGAGAAAAAGAGAGGGGGGAGAGAGAGAGTGCAAGAAAGAAAGACCAACAGATAGATAGATATAGATAGATAGATAAAGAGAGAGAGAGAGAGAGAGATCATGGGACAAACAGGCAGATAGAGAGACAGACAGACAGACATACCGGATGTAAATGAGTCACTGGTGGGGTACAGAAGTCATTTCCGGTTGATAAAGTTACTGATAATGAGGAAGGTAATGGGTGGTGGAAAGAAAACGTAAAAGACAAAACTTTCATAGAGGAAGTGAATTTCATTCATTCATTCATTCATTCATTCAGGCACACTTGAGAGAAAATTGTCAGGTCACTGTGGAGTAACCGAAAATTTGAGAAATATCTAGGCAGGCTGTTTGGCTCATGCTTGAAAGAAAAAGATAAAGGTGTGTGTGGTTGGGGGGTGGGGGGTGGGGTGGAGAGAAGGGCTTATCACAGATATCAGGAGTATAAAAAAATATGTTAGGGGGAATAACTAGTGCAGCTAATCTTATCTCCCCCTGTTATCCTCCGTGCTGGACCAGCGATGAAAGATGGCGGCTGATGCCTGCGCCAACACCATGTCCGTAGCTCGTAAAGTAGAGATCATCAGGTAGTTCCGGTCCGTGAATCTCTTGAAGAAACTTGATGGACATTATGGATAAATCACTTTTTTAAAAACACAGAAAATCTATGAGAGAGCAGCGCCGCATGGCACAGATTTAAATATGACAAATCGCCGGGCCTTTCCGGGAATACATTTGTTGCTATTTTGGCCCAATTTAAACCTTCAAAACTATGGAAATGCCCCGCAGATAAAAAAATATACCAATCAGCTGACGCGTTGGCCTCTATAAAAAGTGTTCTTTCTGACATTTATCTTCAAGAACCATAGACCGTCAAACTGCCGACTTGAGGACGCTGACATGTTGTCCTCAGAAGGAAATTTGGCAGAAAAATGGCTAGCGAAGATTCAGTCAGCTCGTCGATTTGTCTGTTCGCTCGTTTTGTTTGGCGAGTGTTGAAGAGTTCGACATTTTGTCTAGAATTACCAATGACGTGGAAGTTGTTGGCAACTGTTGAAATGTCTTACAAAAGCGTTCAATTTGGTCCGCTGATGTAACAAACACACGGAATGCACTTCAAACATGGCAACAAAAATGAGATAGGCAGAGAGAGAGAGAGAGAGAGAGAGACAAAGAGAGAGAGAGAGAGAAAGAGAGAGAGAGAGAGAGAGAGAGAGAAAGAGAGAGAGGGGGGGATTTGTATGTTACAAAACACCGCGTAAGAAAACATAAAGAACCTTACAATGAATTTGAAATGGGAAGAAAAATGACAACACTCTCTACGAGAATCTTCTCCAGTGAAAACCAAACAACCACAACAATAACAACAACAATAACAACCACCCCCCCCCCCCAAGAAAAACCCAGTTGAAACTAAAAATTTACAGAAAATTGAGCCATTACACAACGGTTATTTGGCCACTGTGTACCACCATCCATTACAAACTCATTTCCCATAGTTGTGACAGCCCAGTCTGTTTCATTACTTAAGCCGGGAATTGGCACAATTAACCAAGTTTTTGTGTTCAAAATGCTATTTTTACTCTAGTCTGTAAGTTCATTTAAAGTGGCGCCATTAGTTTATTATACAAACTATAGTTTTTGTTATTTAGTTCACAATTACAACTTTTGGCGTATTACCAACATCTGTAAGAACAACTAATCTGGTCCTACCATTTTCTGTGCGTCTCAACTTTTCCATCTCCGAAGTTTGTAGAACACCCACATCGTGTCAGTGTTACGTCATCTCCACGAGTTAACACCTTAATGAGCTGTCGCTTGACACAGATAAATAGTGAATGACTTTACCTGTCAGTGAAACTATTTAAACTCAATAGTTCTGGGCGGTAATGGGTGAATTCAGGAGGATTTCTGGAAAGGGTGGTAAATACAATAACCCAATTTAAGGAGTAAGAAACTGAGAGAACAACATGAAAGGGCCTCTGTTGTGAATGCAGCACAGTCTGTCAGAAAAACAACTGGGGTAAGTCCAACTGCAAAATTTACAGGATTTTGGAATTTGAATCATATCTCTATCCCGTAGTCTTGTGGACCGTTTGGGACGCCACAGGTGATCTGGTGATCTGGCAACCAGCATCCTCCAATCATATACAAGAGTATTAAAGAATACACTGATTAGCAAGTTCCGGAAACACTTAAAGAAATGTGGAAGTTGTTCCAGGAAATCTCATGTCACTGCTAATTACAGTGGAATGGACTCGTGTGACTTCTTGGCAAAACTGTGTTATTCTTTCCTGTTGACAAATAAACATTTGAGGCCTTTTCTTGTGTGGCAGTTCTGATTGTTCTGGGGTGAACTTTCAGCGCTCGTCAAAGACATGTTTGTGTTTTGTTGACAACCTGAAGACTAATTGGTTTGCACCTAACTGACCTAGTTTCCATAGTCAGTGTAATAAGTAGGTCATGTTCTGACGTTCTAGAATTTTCGTTGATGTTGTTGGTCTGATAATTCTCTTGTCCTCGCCAGAAAGTTTTCTGCTCGCTACTCCCCTCCTCAAGGCTTCTGTACCTCCCCTCCCACCTCAACCCTGTCCCTCCACCCCCTCCATACAGAATGAATGGGATAGTTTCTCTTCTGTACATTTTTCTTTTACGTGCTTTCTTTCGTTTTTTTTTTCTCTCTCTCTCTCTTTCTTTTTTTCTTTATTTCATTCTTTCTCTCTTTCTTTTTTCTTTCTTTCTTTATTTCTCTCTCTCTCTTTCTTTTTTCTTTCTTTCTTTCTCTCTCTCTCTTTCTTTCTTTCTCTCTCTCTCTCTTTCTTTTTTCTTTCTTTCTTTCTTTCTCTCTCTCTCTTTTTTTCTTTCTTCCTTTCTCTCTTTCTTTTTTCTTTCTTTCTTTCGTTTCTTTCTTTTATTCTTCCATATCTTTCTGACCATGTTTTTTGCTCCCTTTACTGTCCTTTATTTTTCCATCTTTCTACATTAGTTGATTGTTTCATTTCTATGTTCAAATTCTGCTCTGACCTGCTCAGTTTTTGTATTGGATTGTAATGTCAGTCAGAAATGAGAGCATGAAAATCCCAAGATCTCAAAAAGCAATGCCAACTTTTTTTTTTCTGGACATCTTTAGACAGCTGCGTCCACTTGCTGGTTTTCCTTCAATGACCCGCCTAGGGCAGGCCACAGACACCCGTCGCCAGGGCCAGATTTATGACAGGGGTTCTCACACCGTCCATCATCACATACCCTCCAGTGTCCGACAGGCAATGCCTGTTCTTCGTCATCCACATCAAGCGATTCCCCACATGAGGTTTCGTGCACACAACGTTGTTGCCTTTAAGACAGCGTCATGGCTCCCCGGGGGTCAATTTCTATCCCAATATGGAAACCCCAAAGTTTATGTGTTGTCGTTTGTTTTATAGAGGAGCCCGTTTTGAGAAGACAGCGGGTGGCTGGATGAAAGAGAGAAAGTTGTGATACAGAGGAAAATAGTTAGGAAACAACACGGTGTATCTGGTCGACCTCATTCTTGGTCCCCACCAAGCTAGGTAGTCGTTATTGTTTTTATTTGATCTCGTGTCCCTTTGTAGACCGGAGTTAGGCACAAACAAGAGCTTAGGGTGACCTTAAGTTTAGGTGTCTGTGACAGAGCTGGAAAACTGAAGATGTCAAGTTGGAAATAACTGCCATTGATTGGTTGGTTGGTTGGTTGGTTGGTTGGTGGATTGGCTGGTTGGTTGGCTGGCTGGTTGGTTGGTTAGTTGGTGGATTGGCTGGTTGGTTGGTTGGCTGGCTGGTTGCTTGGTTGCTTGGTTGCTTGTTTGGTTGCTTGATTGTTTGGTTGCTTGATTGGTTGGTTGGTTGATTGGTTGGTTGGTTGATTGGTTGGTTGCTTTCTTGCTTGCTTGCTTGATTGATTGATTGATTGATTGATTGCTGGGTTGGTTGTTCGTTTTGTTTCAAGTGTAAGCATATCTGCATTCCAAATTTTGTTATTTCCAGAGTTCTGCCAGAAACTGTGATTTTTTCCACCTGTCCTGTGTAAATTTTAATTTCTGGTCACCTTCAGCTGTATCGAGGGCCGCCCCTGGAAGTTTGGTATTATAACCCCGATGTAACTTATGGTGGGAACCCGCTTCTGTTTCCTGCTGTTTTACCCTACCTGTAGGTTCTGTTGTTGTTAGTCAAATCAATTTGTACTTTCATTTATTGGTTTGTTTTCATCTGCTGAAACCCCAGGAAAGTTCAGTTTGATGTGACCTGTCTTGGCGTACACCAGGTAGTTCTGATGTTTGTTTTGAGGTCAGGTCCCTGGACTAGTGAGGGATGTTTTCAGTGACGTCAAGAACTTAATACCATTAGGATGATGAATAGTTTTGTCTTTCATCTGGCGAAAAAGCAGTTTTGTGTGGCATCTTGGGATTGGCGCCCGACATCGCCTTTGTTGTTATTCTCGCCGCTATCGTTAGCATTATTATCATCGTTTTTGACAATCGTTGTTGTTGTTGTTGTTGTTGTACTACACACTTGAAAGAAATCAAGAAGAGCCAGGCAAAACACTTGTGAACGAGGGAGACCCCCAATTCACCAGGAGATGGACACATGTCATGATCGTCAGAGTGGGAAAGGGGGAGATAGGCAGGGAGAAAGGGGGTTGGAAGGGAGGGCGGGAAGTAGAGAAGGAGAGGGAGAGAGAAGGATAAAAAAGAAAGTGTGTGTGTGAGAGAGAGGGAGAGAGAGCGAGAGAGATAAAAACACGGTGGGAAAGACAGCAAACCTGGAAGGAAGGAAGAAAAAGAGGAAGGACAGAGATGAGACGATGGGAAAAAGAAATGGGAGACAAAATGACAACACGGGGTGAGAAATGCGTACAGGAGTCAAGAGAGAAATAAAATGGGAAGAAATGCAGAGAAACCCAAGGAGAATTTATTTGGGGTGGAAAGAAAGGGAGAGGGAGAAAATAAGAGAAAAAACTATACGGAAAAATCCTGAGATCTGAAAACCAGGACTGGCTCAGTGAACAATGTTTGCACGTGCATTAGACTGAAAGAGGATATGAGACTAAGAGTACTTAATGGCTGCATTCATTCCTAGTTATGCATAGCGGGTAAATATCCTTATCGGGAGAGACAGATGGAGGCAGGTGATGGAGGAACTCAGGGCAAGAAAGATGGAGGAAAATGTAATCAAAGTTTTGCAATGTCCTGTACGGGTCCAGAGAGAGAAGGGGGGGGGGGGGGACTGAGAGAGAGAGAAAAAAAAAGAGAAGAGAGAGTGAAGGAGAGAGGGGGAATCAGTCAAACAGACATACAGATAGACTGACAAAGTAAGAGAAAGAGGCTGCTGAGACAGTGAGCGGGAAAAGACAGACAGACAAAGGAAGAGAGAGAGAAATAGAATGCAGAAAGAGAGAGAGAGAGGGGAGAGAAAGAGAGAGAGAAAGAGAAAGAGAGAGAGACAGAGAGAGAGAGAATAATTTGGAAATATGCAGCTGAAAATTAAGGGATTGTAAAGAAGAACGGAAGTATTCAAGGAAGACATTTTAAAAAGCACACACACACACACACAAAACCAAACAATACCCCAAGCGTCGTATTTGTGGGGTACAGAACTCCAGCCTTCTCGCACCCTATGGCACTCTGGTCGCACCTTTATGAGTCTGGAAAGGCAACCACATGCGAGTGATGTTTCCCGAGTCACACACTCGTACAGCCCACGTGCCGGGGCGGACTCGAGCATGATGATTTATTGAAGAACGTAAGTGAGTTCTATAGGATGCGTTTGTACTCACAATAATGCGGAGCAAAGTTAGGCACATACCCCGTGGGAATGGAAGATATGGCCTGTAAATGTTGGCTGTGCAGAATTTTTGGGGGTCGATCTGCTATTCTCTCCCCCCCCCCCCCTCCCCCCTAAGCAATTTGGCTTGTAATACTCAATGTTCCTTGTTCGCAACGGCTATGCATAAAGTATAATTAATGGATGTTTTACTTCAATTTTTATTGGGGGAGGGGGGGGGGGGAGTTTAGTATTAATCTTGAGATGGGTGCTATTTGGGTCAGAAAAGCTTACAATAAACTTTTTGTTGCTAATCTGTGGTCAGTTGGTCAGTTGGTCAGTTTCCGAAAAGAAATATTGTAGCCATGTCGCAAACTAAAAGAGGTTGTTGTTGTGTCCTGTTGACTAAACCTAAACCTGTCGCTAGTCCCAGCCCAAATCCTCAAACTTTACAACAAATCTTTCACCCACTGAGCAAATGATGTCAACATTCAACGTTAGTTGTTTTTTTTTTATTTGTTTCTCCGGCTCGTATTTTATCAGCTTCCCGTAATCCCATGCATTTTCCCTTAGCTTTCAGCTTCATGTCATCGCAGCTCCCGACTGCAATTTTTATTCTAATCTGCAGTTGAAATGAATTCTGAAATAGTTTTTGGCCATTCTAATCATCTTAAAGCGGATATGAAATGTGATCATATTCATTTTTTACCCCCAAGTTGCCAGTAAAAATGCAACAAACTCCCAGCGACTTTTTGTGCGAATTTTTCAGACTGAAAAGTTCAGCTCAGCGTGAACAATGATAAAATATAGACAGGTGCATGTGACATCCTTGCAAAACTGACATTAAAAAATTACATGTTTATGTGTATGTGTATGTACTGGTGGGAAGGAGGGGCGAGCAATCTTATAGAGACGAGAGGTGGGCCACAGAGAGAAAGACAGAGAGGGAGAGATAGAAAGAGATGCAAGAGAGAGAGAGAGAAAGAGACAGACGGGCACAGAGAGAGAGAGAGGGAGAGGGGATGCAGAGAAGATAGAGTGAGCGAGAGAAAGAAAGAGAGAGCTAGAGAAAGAGGAGAGAGAGAAAGAAAGAGAGAGGGGGAAAGGAGAGAGAGCGAGAAAGAGAAAGAGAGAGAGAGACAGGGAGAGAGGAGAAAGAGAAAGAGACAGACGGACAGAGAGAGAGAGGGGGTGGAGAAAGAGATAGAGTGGGCGAGAGAAAGAAAGAGAGAGCTAGAGAAAGAGGGGTGAAAGAAAGGAGAGAGAGAAAGAAAGTGAGAGCTAGAGAAAGAGGAGAGAGTGAGAGAAAGAGGAGCGAGCGAGAGAGAGAGAGAGAGAGAGAAGAGAGAGAGAGAGAGAGAGAGAGAGAGAGAGAGAGAGAATCGAACCCGCCCCCACCTTGTTAATATCTGGACCCAATGTGTTAGATGTGATAATTATCTGATTACGTGGCGACTGAGAGAACTGGAGTCACATTCAATTATTAGTGCCACTTGGTGCTCAAACTCTTAAGCTGCGTACGTCATCTTTTATGTGTATACTTTTGTTGTCGTTCTCTTGTGTCTGTCTCTCTATCCGTCTGTCTGTTTCTATGTCTTTTACATTTGTTTTATTCCCATGTAGTCTTATGTTTTAGATTAACTTTTGCTATGTTGAAAAAACTACAGTGGAAGATAATTGACACACTCGTTGAGGTAAAGATTTTCCAGTAATTATTGGAGCTTTCACCATCGGCGCCATGACAAATACAGTGAAAGAGAGTTTGAAATGTCATGAGACGACAGTGAGTACATTCGGATTGATTGAGTTCTGACGACCAAGAGATTAGTTTGCTGCACGGGTTTACACAGTAATCAATTGTGCAGTTAAGGCAGTGCCATCTCAGTGCTTTTGTGGCATGCAGGGTTCCAGTGAAGCAAATAAAATACTTTCTATTATGTCATACCCACCTACTATCGGCGCCACAGTATAACTTTACTTTGGTGTTTGACAAACCAAAGCAGGTCTTCCCGTGGAAAATAATGAGTTCACTGATGGCAAGTTTGTCTGGGTCTTAGTTGGTTAGGATCCGAGACACAGAATACCGAGACGAACCATCCCTTCTGCCGCTATATGTCCGCAAGTTGCGCGCGTATCAATACGATGAGTGCTACTCTTTTCGTTCAGTTATGAAGGGATATGGTGCGAATTGTTGCATTGTTGACATGGATGACACGCGGGCAAATCGACAGACGGAATATGACGAATTTCTCCTACTCGATACCCTGTGTCTCGGTTAGGACAGACAACAGGGATCCCATAAACAGCTTATTTTCCTCCAGTAGACAGAGACGTTCATAATGAACAGAAAAAATGATTTCAAGTTTAGAAGTTCATGTCGTTGGTCCTGTCATGACACCACACAAATGAGGAGGGCATTAATTTACAGGAGTGGAACAAAGAACGGCTTTACTTGAAATGAATTCTATCCATCAAACTCACGGTTAGTTATATCAAATAAATAGTTCAGATATTGTCGTTTTTTTTTTCTTAATCAATAGGAGAAATCAAATTCCTTCAAGGAGTTGTTGGAACATTGGAATGAGGGAAGAAAGTTTTCATCTCACGGCCTAAGTTGTCGCTTTTTCTATCTCCATTTTCTGAGAAAACTGGAGATCTTTTAGTTTGTAGAAGAGGTAAATCAAATGCACATTTTGACACTTATTCAAAATTCATTCCTTGTGGCACTTACCATGCCGTTTTACAGTTCCGATTTCTTCTAACTCCTTATCATAATATAACTAAAGCCTAGAACATGTAATGTCAAATGTCTCAGTTGTGGGAATAGTGGAGTTGCAACAAACAAGAACCAAGGCTGTGATCTGTAGCTGTGCGAATACACGTGCGGTTTGATCATGCGTCCTACTCCAGTAGAGAGCGGTAAAAGAGAGACCAGAGGGTTTCATAATGATCAAAAAGACATCACAACAAATTCAGGAGCTCATAATAATTTTCTTCTTCCCGTCCGCGGCCAGAGAAATGGAGACATAAATTTCAGTTTCATGCCAGAATGTTGTCTATGAACTCTGTATGACAGCCAGGCCAGGTAAATTAGCTACCCTATCTGCCCCATCTCGGGTCTCCGCCCGCACATACATCGTATTTCTTTACAAGTGACAAATTTATACAGGAATAGAGATAGAGGTCGGGGTAAATGCCGTAAATAAAACATTCTACCCAAATGTAATTTCATGCACGACCTAAAGTGTTGGTGCCTCATAGCTAAGAAATCAGTTTTTACTCTCTATCTAATGAAATTGGTTCAGCGAGTTCATGAATGTGCACGTGCAACTGTTTTGCTTTGTTCCATTTTCTACTAATAAATATTTGAGCTCTTTCTAAACTGACATCTTGAAGCAAAATAATCTTAGTTTACCATTAACGTATAAAATTCCACGAAACTTCAAGTAGTTTATAGATACATTAAACAAAGATAACGTAGAGATAGATTTTGTGGTTGCACCAGAGCTGACATTGCCCCAGGCACACTGTTTTTCTGCACTGAGAGCACTGTTATTGAATCATTTATAAATGTGAGTACTTCAGCGTAAGTCATGCGAAAATACGCGCACGAACGAAGTCTTCGCTACGGGCAAGGCCGCATTCAAAAGCCCCGTTTGTCACTCACATCGGAAGCATCATTGTTGATGAAAACTACAGTGTAACAGCTCAGTACAGTGTACGAAGAGTCGGCGACTCGGAGACTAGCGGTAAAGATAGAACATACGTTCATTTGTGGGAGCCCATCAAATCTATGATTGAGTGAAGCCTGGAATGGGAGTGGTTAACCTTTACCACTGTTTGTTTGCGCTTTCCTTGCCTGGATTCCATAGACAAATAAGCCTGGTCTAGAATGTGGCTGAGGTTTACAATGATGTGTTTATCACAGCACCTCTCGCCTACAGTGTACGGGCTACAGATTAGATCTGATATTGAGTTGTTGTTGTAGAAGTTGTAGTTGTTGTTTAAAGAGTTGTTGTCGCTGCTGCTGAAGTGTTTCCCTTTGCATAGCCAGCTCCCCACGCTGAATCCGCCAGAAACTATTGGTTTCCCTGTTATCCCCGCCTCCCCCACCCTCCCTTATCCTCTTTCAATCCCCTGCACGTGTGGTATCAATCTCTGTGTAACAGCTGAGGTTGTTCTAGCACGTTATAGTAGGGGGGGGATTTAGTTGATCTAACTACAACCCTTTAGAAAACGAAACTATTACAGCTGTAAAATAAATAAACACGAGATCCGACGATAGATTAAATAATACTAAAGTTTAATAACTGTATACTGAACAATAAAATACTAGGAAGACACCAGCGAAACTAAATATCTACGCCACACAAAAGGAAACTCACTTACTCACCCACCAACCACTCACACAGGTCTATATATATAAACATTCCTACAGAAAGTTCCCGAAATAAACGTTACCTTTGCCCTCGCACAAACTAACCAATCACGCATCAATACGTCATCAGGTTACATCACTCAAGGCCAAATCTGGCGTAAACATTCGTATCCACAACGTTATCGAATATTCGGGAACATACTAATATTTACTGAACGAGTCAAAACACCTGACAACAAGCGAGCGAGGAAAAAAACTACTCACTAGAAAAGAAGGTCAGGTCACGGAGTACAGTACACTCTGGCGGTTGTCCACAATAAAATGAAAAAAGTAGAGGACACATGCTCAGCCACCAGCACAACAACAAAACCGGGGGAGGGCAAGGGGTAGCCCGCAGATGCTACACAACTCCCCAATTTAAGTTGAATATCTTTCAACTCCAAAAACATTATACAGCGTCTGCACTATCGTGAAATAATCTTATAGCACTCCCAATCTCACAAAGGTAGTTGTTAATTCTATTACAATTAATAACAATTTCAGTGTCTTCCCGAATGTCATCACAAATACAATACAATGCAGTGTACTTTGCATCACTAATACCATAACTAATACAATACCGTCATTGCTTCCCAATAGTAAACAGTAGGCCTACTAGTCAAAATAACACAACGCCACCACTATGGTGAAACAATGGTCAATGATATTATTACAAATCATATAAGGTGAAACGATGGCCCATCGTTTACATAATGCTTCGTGCACGAATCATAGTATATAACTTGTTGTACATAACAACTCATACGTACAATGGCAAAAATACCAATACATACCGACCACTGATTAGGGTCTTTCTTCATCATATTAGGTCAAAACAAGTTACAACATTGCAATATAACACAAAAACTGCTTGCTCGCAGTCCTCATTTGGGTTACATTTTCCAAAAATT
Organism: Onchidella celtica; assembly: GCA_963931925.1. Lineage (NCBI taxonomy): Eukaryota > Metazoa > Mollusca > Gastropoda > Systellommatophora > Onchidiidae > Onchidella > Onchidella celtica. Next base: position 1,727,920 of record OZ007580.1, on the reverse strand, counting down.
ACACCAAGTTCCATTGGTAACTAATATGACATAGCCTAAAATCAAAATGTGACTAACACATCATGACTCTCTATCAGCCATCAATTCAATATTCAGTCACAGATGAACTATGTCCCCAATTACAGTACAATACTGCCGTCCTAGAAATTCATCTAGTAGGCAAAAGTATGGGTTACAATGCATTTCACTGCTAGTGTACTACTTTAAAATACCCTGCTCAGGGAATCGGCACAGACATTTTCTCTGCCTTTTACGTAGTGAATCCTGAATCGATAAGACTGTAAAAATAAACTCCATCGTAATAACTTTGGACTGTCAAACTTGGCAGAGTTCAAAAACTCTAATGACCGATGGACAGTTTGGAGCACAAACTCCTTTCCATACAAATACAAAGTAAACTTTTTTACAGCCCAAACAATAGCTAAACATTCGCGCTCTGAGACCGAATATTTTGTCTCACGAGGCAATAGCTTACGACTAGCATATGCCACAGGGTACAACTTTCCCTCGTGTTCCTGCATAAGACTAGCGCCTAATCCGCGATCTGATGCATCAGTTGCTAAGACAAACTCTTTGGAAAAATCTGGCAAACATAACACGGGTTTGGAGATAATGACATTCTTCAAAGAGGTGTACGCTTTCTCCTGCGTTTCATCCCACTGAACTATATTGGACTGACCCTTTCTAAGTAAATCAGACAATGGTGATGCAATCGCTGAAAAGTTAGGAATAAATTCATGGTAATATCCCACTAATCCTAAGAATGCTTTCACTTCCTTCTTAGTGGTGGGTCTGGGTGCGTCTCGTACCTTACATACATTCTCTTCTAACAGGCCAATCATACCTTCTCCCACTAAGTGTCCAACAAAGTCTACTTCAGACGTTCCAATCAGACACTTCGATGGTCTTGCAGTTAATCCAGCTTGGTCCATCCTCTGCAGTAAGTCCTTGAGAGTCTTCACATGCTCGTCGAATGTCTCTGTATGAATCAGCAGGTCGTCCACATATGCTGTCACATTGTTCATTCCACGGATCAATGGCTTTACAATCCTGTTCAGCGTGGCTCCTGAGTTCATCATCCCAAAAGGCATCCGAATGAATTCATTGTGTTCGCCCATGGTGACGAACGCCGTCTTGGGAATGTCTTGCTCTCGAACTTTCACTTGCCAGTATCCCTTGCTCAGGTCAATCCGAGAGAATAATTTTCCTCTCGAGAGACTCTGAAACACTTCTAATGGCGCTGCTGTCGGATGAGGGTCGAATACTGTGATCTTGTTTAACCTCCTGTAGTCGATGCAGACTCGGTTGGATCCGTCCTTCTTCTTGACGACAACAATAGGTGAAGCATAAGCTGATGAGCTCCTTCGAATGATGCCCAGCCGTTCCATGGTGCTAAGCTCCTCCTTCAATGAGTCGCGTATTGCGTAGGGCACCGGGTATGGTCGTTGACGAACTGGTACCTCTGTCGTCAGGTCGATGCGATGTTCACCCAACTGGCAGCATCCAGGAAGATTGGTGAAGACGTGCTGGTAATTCTTCACCACATTGCAGAGTTCTTGACGTTGTTCCGATGTCAGTTGCGTTCCATACTGGACATCTCTGTAGCTTTCCTTCTGGTCCCAGCTTCCTAGGTCGGCAAGGTCCTCCGTCGTTCCACCGTTGTCGCCTTCCAGGTCGCAGACCTCGATGATTGTCATGCCAGCTGACTCCACGGGTTGACTCTTGTCCATCATGTCGTCCTCTGCCAGTACAGTCTCAGCACTATCACCGCCGCCGTCCTTTATGGCGTTGACATGTTCAGGCGTGGTATCTCTCCTACTGTTGTCCATCCCACACATCTCGGTCACAATAGGTCTCGGTTCCATTGCCACTGCTGCTGCTTTTGACGTCCTTGGAATGTATCTCTTGAGGAGGTTGGCGTGCAAGGTCTTTTCTTTTGCACCCATCTTGACTCTATAGTCGTTAACACCGACAACTGAGACTACCTTATATGGTCCCTTCCATTGGACTAGGAGCTTGTTAGTGTTCGTCGGCAGTAGCACCAACACTTCATCTCCGGGGCGGAACTTCCTCTCTCGCGCCTTCCGGTCGTAGTAGGTCTTCTGTCTACCTTGAGCCCTGGAGAGTTCTTCCGTCGCTAACTTCCATGTGTCCTCCAGCCTCTCACGTAGTTCCATGACGTACTGGTAACTGGTCTTCGTTTCCGGCTCCTCTACGTCCTTGGTCCATAGTTGTCGTAAGATGTGCATTGGTCCTCTCACAGTTCTCCCATACAGCAACTCGAATGGGGCAAACTTGGTCGACTCTTGGGGAACTTCACGATATGCGAAGAGCAGCGGGTTGATGTATCTGTGCCACTGCTTGGGTTGCTCTGCGCAGTCGTCTTAAGGTCTTCTTCAGTGTGCCGTTAAATCGCTCCATCAACCCGTTGCACATAGGGTGGTAGACTGTAGTGGTCGACTGTCGAATTCCCAGTAGTCTATTCGTTTCCTTCATGACATCTGACATAAACTGGGTCCCTTGGTCCGACAAGATCTCTTCGGGCACACCCAAACGGCTGTAGATGTTCACTAAGGCTTCTGCTACCGTTTCTGCGTCGATCTTCTTCAAGGGTGTGGCTTCGGGGTAACGAGTAGCGTAGTCTATGTACACCAGGATATACCGATGTCCACCTTCACTTGGGGGGTCGATAGGTCCTACTAAGTCCACGGCCACTCGCCTAAATGGTACGTCCACTACTGGCATACTCTGCAGGTGCACCTTTGGGGTCGCTCCTTTGTTCACCGTCCTCTGGCATATGTCGCATGAGCGGCAGTATCTCGCGACGTCACCTTCAATTCCAGGCCAATAAAAATTGCTCATAACTCTGTCTTTGGTTTTCTTCACGCCGAGGTGTCCTCCGACGATCGAGTCGTGGGCTACACTCAGTACATACTCTCTCAGTTTCTCGGGTAGTACCACTTGCCTTATAACCGTCGCCTGTCTCAGGTCCTTGTAGATCCGGTACAGTACTCCTCCATGTTTCTCAAAATGAACAGATTTATTGCCTCTATTAGTTGGGATCTTCTTCTGCTCTAACTTCCTAATGACTTCGTCTTCTTCTTGGAGTCGGATAAGTTCCTCTCTATCCACTCCCGCGTGCCGTTCTGCCCTCGGCACCTTCAGCGACGTAGACCGGTCCTTCCTCTTCTCCTGGGCCCTCGTGGTCACCGCTCCCACCATCACCTCAGTATCAGGGTCGTACGGATCCTTCGCTCCGTCCACGTTCCCGACTACTAGGTCGCAGATGGTCTCCGGGAGACACAGCGCCGTCACTTTGCCCGTCAGGTAAGGCGTCTTCACGTCGATAACGGCTTCCTCCGCCGCTAGCAAGGAGTTATCGATCCTCGCGATAAGTTTCTTCCCACCGGTGAGCTGTCCGTCGTCCACCAGTGCTCGCCGCACCACTACACCTTCACAGCCGGTATCTCTTAGGACATCTACCGCTCGATTTCCAATCAAGCCCTTCATCACTGGTAACTTCAGTTTCTCCACGGTCCTTCCGTCACTGCATCCTCCGCAAGTAACAGGCACCGCTAACTGTATCTTCCCGTCCTTCATTACCGCTTGAACGTTGATGCTGGTGTCAGCCGTCGTCGCATCCTGTCTCGACGACTCGTCCGCCGCTATCACTACGGCCGCCGCCGCCTTGTTCGGCTTGCCTCGTCCCATATCCTTCTGGGCTGGACACATCCTCCGAACGTGGCCTGGCTTTCCACAAAGGTAACATTTCAACTCACCTTTGTCGTTTAACTTTGCACGACACTCCGTCGCCTTGTGTCCCGGCCTCTGGCACCTATGGCAGACCTGTGGGCTTCTGTCGCCGTTGGGCCTCTGTCGCACTGGCCGGCTCTGCAGTCTGGCGCTCCCGCTGAGCGTCCGGTTCCTCGCTACCAGGTACGCCTCCGCTGAATCTGCGATGTCCTGTAGCGTCTTTGGTTTCCTCTCCCTCACATGGGTTGCAAGGTCTGGTGGGCAGGCATCCATGAATTGCTCTCTGACGAACAGATCTCTCACTCCTTCGTAGGTCTCCTCCGTCTTCGACAGCTTTATCCACCTCTCTAAATAGGTCTTGATCCTGGTCAAAAACATTCCAACATCTTCTTCATCTTCAGGCTTACCTTGTCTGAACATGAGTCTGTATCCGTCCTCTGACAGGTTGTACCTCTTTTGCAACGCTTCCTTGACCTTGTCGTAGTCCTTGGCTTCGTCGATCGGTAGTCTGCAGAAGCACTCCAAAGCTCTCCCGGTCAGCAGGGCAGACAGTGATGTCGTCCAGGTGGATCTGGGCCATTCAGCTGTCTCGGCAAACCTCTCAAACCGCAGCAACCAGCTATCCAGATCGTCCTTCTTGTCCTGAAATGCAGGTAGCTTGGGTCTCTTAGAACTGGCGTGGTCGTCGGTCTTCTGCGCTGAGTCGTTGCCTCCACGTTGCTGGCGCATCCTCTCTATCTCCAACTCGTGGTTCATCTTTTCCCTTTCCAGCTGTCGTTCAGCCTCCTTCTCATGAGCCTGTCGTTCAGCCTCCTTCTCCTGTCGTTGAGCCTCCTTCTCATGAGCCTGTCGTTCAGCCTCCTTCTCCTGTCGTTGAGCCTCCAGCTGTCTTTCTCTTTCTAGGCCTTCACGGAGGTAGTCCCGTCTCTCCTGCCCAGTGAGCTCCATAGCGTCCGCTTCCTGGCTAAGCCTTCCAATAACCTCCGACATGTTGTAGATAGCTTGTCGATGATATTCTACAATAAACTATGTAAATAAATCTAGTAATTTTGATCTGGTCCGCTCGAATATGGTCGGATCCCGGACGAGCCCCCAATATGTAACAGCTGAGGTTGTTCTAGCACGTTATAGTAGGGGGGTAGTTAGTTGATCTAACTACAACCCTTTAGAAAACGAAACTATTACAGCTGTAAAATAAATAAACACGAGATCCGACGATAGATTAAATAATACTAAAGTTTAATAACTGTATAGTGAACAATAAATTACTAGGAAGACACCAGCGAAACTAAATATCTACGCCACACAAAAGGAAACTCACTTACTCACCCACCAACCACTCACACAGGTCTATATATATAAACATTCCTACAGAAAGTTCCCGAAATAAACGTTACCTTTGCCCTCGCACAAACTAACCAATCACGCATCAATACGTCATCAGGTTACATCACTCAAGGCCAAATCTGGCGTAAACATTCGTATCCACAACGTTATCGAATATTCGGGAACATACTAATATTTACTGAACGAGTCAAAACACCTGACAACAAGCGAGCGAGGAAAAAAACTACTCACTAGAAAAGAAGGTCAGGTCACGGAGTACAGTACACTCTGGCGGTTGTCAACAATAAAATGAAAAAAGTAGTGGACACATGCTCAGCCACCAGCACAACAACAAAACCGGGGGAGGGCAAGGGGTAGCCCGCAGATGCTACACTCTGTGTAGGGCCCTTTCCCACCCACTCGCTCCCCCTGCCAGTTGACGAAGACATGCGACCATGTGTACACAAACACCGGAAAAACATAAGTGAGTACGCATGCAGAAGAATGTAAATTATGTACATCAGAGTTAAAGACTTCCTGGAGGTGTTGACGTTTATATATTTACCATTTATTCCTCGCTCCCACCCTCCCTTTTCCTCAGACACGTTCTCAATGCCATTCTCTCTCTCTCTCTCTCTCTCTCTCTCTTTATCTCTCTCCCTCTCTCTTTATCTCTCTCTCTCTCTTTATCTCTTTCTCTGTAAGCTCTCTTCCTCTGTCTGTCTCTTTCTTTCTCTCTCTCTTTCTCTATAAGCTCTCTCTCTCTCTCTCTCTCTCTCTCTCTCTCTCTCTCTCTCTCTCTCTCTCTCTCTCTCTTGTATTTACCTCACAAATCTTCTCTTAAGTCTTTTTTTTATAGTTGTAACCCCTTCCTGATTTACTGCACTCTCTAACACCCCCCCCCCCCGTCCCACACGCACACACACAATTTCACCCCCTTCCCTCCCCCTACCCCACCCAAATATTTACAATTACACCACTTTCTTACACTCAAGCCAAGTCAATCTCTTTTTTTTTGTTTATATCCAAGCATGTACATTTATACAGACATGCACACATTGGCACACTCACACACACACACACGTGCTTGCATACTCCTCTGTCTGCCTCCCAGCAATGCTGACGTACTCATCACAATAATCAATGCTCCCACTGAAGACTTGAGATGTTTGTTTTCTGTCTCCTTCTGATTTCCTAAATATTTTACCCTTGTCAACACACGCGCATGCAGAAGCAAAATATACAAGAAACCAGCGGGCATAGTTAGCGTGTGCCTTTCTCATTGTCCATTTTGTCAGCTGTGTCTTCTATCTAATGTATGCGTGTTTGAGTGAGCGGTCTGAGGTGTGGCCATTGTAGCCAACAGTACAGAGATTTCATTTACACGTACTTTTTTTTTAATGTGCGAGCATACACCAGTACATATAATACATTAACGTATCTACTTCGGAAGTGTTGACTTGTGTGTGAAAATACATGTCAGACAGACAGACAGACAGACAGACAGACAGACAGACAGACAGACAGACAGACAGACAGACAGACAGACAGACAGACAGACAGGCAGACAGACAGACAGACAGACAGACAGACAGACAGACAGACAGACAGACAGACAGACAGACAGACAGACAGACAGAGGTAGATGTCCACTATAACTGTATATTTGTATATTACAGTACCAACCTTCGGGACCGTTGTAGAAAACTGATTAGACATCTGTAAGAGACAGAAAGAAAATATATTGATTTCTATGTTTAAAATCAATTACTCGGGAACAATCAGTGGCAAAAGAGATGATTTTCAAGTGTTAGATAAGACACAAAAGTGTTTGAACATCACAATGTATAATCTTAAGAAGGGGCAAAGTTACACGATTCACCTGTAACACAGACCAAGACAGTGTTTAATTTGTGTTCTTCATGAGGTGTTATGTGCAGTAAACAAACTGTTTGACATCACACTGGGCAACACGAGAGTTGATCAGAGACGTTTCTCTGTAACACGCGTAAACAAGCGGAGTTTGGGCTGGAGTGAAGTGGATGTGAAGCCAGGTATTATCTCCCTTGAACAACAGCCAGGGAGTAGGCCTACAGAGGCTGCATCAAGATGTTTTGGTTTATGTTGTAGGGTACACAGAAAGTGGTGAAGATCACACACGCCACTTGAGCAGTCAAGAATCAAAACGTACCAAGTGCAGTGTGTAGACCTTTAAGAAAATTTGAATTTTTTTTTTGTTCGTTGTGATTTCTTAAACTGCGTTAGGCTAAGACGATGTTCATGGCATATAAATTATTTCATCAAACACACACAGGCGGCGTTCAGTTTGAACATTTTGAAGCGAAAGATAACATTGGAATTTCTGTTTTCCTGATGCGTCACAGATTGTTAATTAGGTCTATTTGCTACTTAGTACGTTTTAATTTTCAACTCCTCGTTATTCCAGGACCCCCCCTCCCCCTTCCACGAATGTATAGCGTGTGGGTGCCAGCTGACTGTCAGCCACATTTCAATAGAATGTGTGGATCTGGCGTACATCTGAAGCAGGCGTTATGTCTGCGGATCCATGACAGATGGTTATTTTTCAGACATGGACCCACAGCGTCACCACTTTCTGAAGGAGGTTCCGGGCGGGTCTACAAGCTGATGTAACAGTTGTTTTTTTTTAAATTATTATTTACTGGGTTCCTTTAGACTTAAGTAACAGGACGAGCTTTTTCCCGTCAGATTTTAACTTCACTTTTATTTGATCTTATTTATAGGAATCTGAGGGCTGAAGTCTAGCACAAAGTAAGATCACTAAGAAATGGCGGAAGGCTCAAAATGGCCGTTATCGTGCCGACTCATAAAGTCCCAAACTCAAACTCAAACTCCCTGTATTTGGAGGAGATGATTACAGGGAGTAACTGACTGATAAGGCTAGGGTGAGAGATGGCACAGTTTTGTTGGTTGGTTTTTTTTTGGGGGGGGGGAAAGGGGGAGGGGGTGGTTGGTTGGTAGTTGTTTTTCGAAATCTCCATTAGTCATATAAAGTAATTTTGACCCGTAGTGTCAGAAACACAAATGGCAAGAAACAGTATGAAATTTAATCAGGAAAACACACAGTAATGAGCATTCTACGTGAGACTCATGGGACTGGAATTTGATCAGGGCGGTGGTTGTACGGGCGGTGAAGGGCCGAAGTCACTAAAATCTCATAAAGAACAACAAAGCCAGCACCGCACCAGATTTCATTAGTTACCTGCTATCTTACCAAATCTCATCATCTGATCACACTTTTCGTACAGAGAAAGTGGGACACAGGAGAAGAAATTCAGCATTAGAAATTGGAACCATTTTTTTTTATCTGTAACCCACAACCACTGCTAATTGGTTCACGAGCAAGAAGCCTTGACCTGGTTAGTTTCCACAGGCAAATGCCAGATTTGTCAGATACAACGTTTGTCCTTACAATGCCATGTCCGACCAGCCATGTTTAACACTAGCCAGACCTCTAGCGGTGAATTGATTGTCTGACAATAAACATCTGGGCCGCCTTGAACCGACTGATTAACCTAGATCAGTTCTCTAGGAACATTAACTACGTGCTGAGTAGAAATAGATCTGGTGATTTCCCTCTGTTTACCTCCTCTCGACGGTTCTCACACCTTGGACATTATTTTTTTTATAGCTGAGTTCTCATGTTTTGGTTTCATTGACTATACAATGAGTGAAATATCTCTTGCTGTTTACGATAAATAAAAATCTGGCAGGGTTTATCTGGGCTATGTAGCTAAAACACCCACCTTTGGATTTTTGTTTCCAATTTGTAGCCATTTCCCGGAAAAGATAGTGAAAGTGATATTTTGGCCAGCTGGCCAGATCTAATCTTTGCCCTAAAACTTTTCAAAAATTCATTATGTAAAGAAAAACCTAGTTTGGCCACATGGCGCAAATCGCAACTCCCTAAAGATTTCTGTGTCAGTTGTGGGATGGCAAGATGAAAACTCTCCATGGCCGACCGCTATTTATATCGTTGTACTTTTAATTCCAGCCATATACCGGGTCGGGGCACATCAGCTGATTCTTCCAATGTTTACTTCATGGTAAAAGTGTTCAACAATCAGAAAACGTTCTGTAGAGGAAGGTGTTTGAAGATGTAAAGGTCGCTGATATCAATTCTGGTAAATTGGGCTTCAGTGGAAGAATCTGTCTTCGATAAGAAAGATTGTTGTCAAAGATTCCGCGTCTTTTTCAGTCAAGTCTCAATGATGAACAGATCAAGAGCGAAGATAAAGGTCGCCACGTCTCGAAGATCAATTTCTGTACTCTCCAACAAGAAGTTTAATCTAAGGAGATAAAGAACTTCTGAGATAATGTGTCATAAGTTTACAACATTGATATGAAAAATTGTAATACCTGTTTGATGCCTGATAACCCATGATTAAAGTCATTTACATTACTGGAGACATTTATCAGATCTCAAAGACAATAAATATGTTTCTAGGCAGAAAATAAACAGCGTTTCTCGTTATGTGCGAATTGGATAGTAAATAAATATTACATAGATATGAAACCTTAATCTGCAGCGGGTCGTACATGTAACCTTCAAATCTTTCCCTATCACAGAGTCATAATACAGAATATCCGCTGTTTCCTTTGTCCACAAGGTATGCCGAATGTTGTGCACGAATGAAGGCGGATTACAGAAAATATCATAGGACAGCGCTCTATTTACAAGTTCCGTAAATGTTCATGTTGGATTCCCAGATTATAGCTTTTTGCCTGCATGTATGAAGAAAACACGAATTGCCAACGACACTGAAAGAAATGATGGGAATGACCATCCCTTAGTCAGGTGTCCCTGGAGAAAAATAGGTGAACACCTCTGGTAAGCACGGGATACAGCCTGGATCACCTGCCCTTCTCGTTAGCGTTTGAAGTCAGCATCACACAGAGTACCGTAGTGAGCCAGCGCTCCCTGTCATTATATAGACAGACAGTCTTGTAATTAAGTAAATGCAAACTTTGCAGTCAATGTGTCTGGTGTCTAGCAGGAGTGACCGGGTAGCTTTTGAAGAATGAATTCTGAATACTCTCAGTTAAAGGAAGTTATACCCCATTTCCTTTCTTAGCGGTATCCAAAAACCTTCCACTGTACCCGAAACTGCAAAAACACACCCATTTTGCCAGATCATGTGCATAAAAATTGCTGTTCTAACGAGTAATATTAACTAAACACAACCTTATCCATTAATGTGCCTTGTACTGGTATGTTTGATTGAGGTTGCCAACAATGTAATGCAGACTCTATAGCCTTGCTGTGCCACCGTCTTACGCACGAATTATTTTAAACACCGGAAAAGGACAAATTCTGTGCAGTCCAGAGGAAACCAACCCGCTATCATTGTTATGGTTTCATTTACGTCATCAAAATGATGGTGTAGACCTGCAAGCAATGCTCAGCCGGCATTCCTGGCACGGATAATTTGGAAAATTCTGAGAGGGACAAGTTCTGTAGGCTCAAAGTCATTTCATTACCTCTTCTTTAACGTTCTGCATAGAATTTCATTCTGGTAATTTCTATTGTTGGCGTGGCGTTTAATAATTCTACTTTTCAGATGTCTAAATTTGTTTTAGATGAACTAAACACCGCGGGAGAGATGTCAAAGAATCATATTGACGAAGTATATCCCTACACACATCTTACCTTTCATTAGAAATCATGTCTTTTATAATGCTCGACACAGCTCGGTTGGTACTCGTACCACGGCCTCTAATCTCTTTTTCATGACAATAATTTCTCTTGGAGTTTTTACATGCAAACTTAACGTTCTAACTCAGAGTATCGATGGTTTATATATATACTGCGCATTGACATGTCCATATAACAAACACTTCTTCTGGTGCCCGGTGTAGGGTATTGTTAATGTATTGTAGTAAAATTATCATATTAGTCATTGACACTGAAATTCGCATTATGGTTCTAAACGGTTCTTTCGGTGGGAATGTGTAGGTTTTAATGATACTTTCCTTGTATGTTTGGCCCAATAGAGACTGTCCATTTTGAAGATCTCAGGCACACTACACTTCCAGTTTACGTTTCTAGACTTGAAGGGCTGTGGACGGCTGTTCTAAGTACATCGCGGTATGTTGATGCACAGCCAACGGCCCTGTCGGTGGCGCTCACTCCAAACTGACGAGCTATTATAGTAAATGAATTTTATTTAATTTTGCCCGGGCAGCGGCCTGTACGGCCTGCTCTTTTCGATTTCCAACTGCCAAGGTATCTTTAACGTGCACACGGGCCCTCCGAATTTTTTCGTCCTTATCCGAGAAGACTAGGTACTCGATCCTACCCCCCAATAGGATCAGGGACACGAAAATATGAGAAAAATCCCAAACTTCCAACATGCCTGCACCGGCCGGGTTTTGAACCCGGGACCCTTGGCATGAGAGGCGAGCACCTTGCCTCTAGACCACCTTGACCCGGCTGCAAAGGGTCCGTGGTTTGAATCTGCGCGAGACAGACTCTGCCAGCTAATACACGTTATTTTTTTTTTAGGCACCCATCCATCTGCATGCCCGCAGATTCTTAGCTTCGTTTCTCATAGTTCATGGTTTCATCAACCCGCGTCATCAACTATCCACTGTGTACTACATGTATAAACACCTACTGACACACGTTTACATAAACATAATTATATCAAAACCCAAAATACTTTACATGCCACACATTCACACTGTGGCAAATAATAGTACTTATAATTAGACCTGCGGATTGTATCATTCAGTTATGTTGTGCATGTGTGTGAGTGCATGCGTGCGTGTGCGTGGATGATTTCATGAGTGTATATGTGTGTCTGTCTATGTGTGTGAGTGTAAGTGTGGTATTATTATCATTATTATTATCATCTTGATTATCATCACTTTTTGATTCATGTGACCAATATTGGTGGGTTTTGTTTGCACGGTCGAAGGATTAGATTAAGATTACAAGTTTTCTAGTTGTTATTATTAATATTATTATTATTATTGTTGTTGTTGTTGTTCTTGTTATCGTTGTTTACATTTGAAAGTGTTCACAGCTGAACTAATCATGGTGTGTTTTCCTGTCCCTGTTCTGCCAGATGGCTGTTTCAACACGTACGGAGATGACGCCATGTGTGAGCTGTGGACACGGCATGGGCAGTGTGACATCACAGAGTGGATGCTGCATAACTGTGAACTGGCGTGTGGCCTCTGTTACATTGGTCAGTGTTGGTTTATCTATCTATCTATCTATCTATCTATCTATCTATCTATCTATCTATCTATCTATCTATCTATCTATCTATCTATCTGTCTGTCTGTCTGTCTGTCTGCCTGTCTGTCTCTCTATCTATCTATCTATCTATCTATCTATCTATCTATCTATCTATCTATCTATCTATCTATCTATCTACCTATCTTTCTATTTGTTTATATATCTGTCTAGCTGTCTGTCCGCCAGTTCGTCCTCCTGCCTATCTGTCTGCCCGTCTCTCTTTCTGTCTGTCTGCCTCCCTGTCTGTCTGTCTACCTGTCTACCTGTTCATTTCGTTCATTCACCTTGTTACAATTATCAAAATGTACATATTTTCATTAGGAGCCAGAAGAAAGGTTTTATACCCCATTTCTGATTCCTTTATCTTTTCAAACAGTTTTCAATGTCAACTTTGAGACATGACGGCGTCCGTTCTAAACTTGATCAGATAATGTAAAATTCTGTCTACGTTAACTTGTAAATCTAAACACAAGAAAGTTCTATCAACATTTATCTTTGGGGTTAATTTGTTTAGTGCATGCGCGCCGATGGTGAAATAGTCGATGTTTAAAAGACAGGATAAATTATGCTTACAGTTTGCTCATGTTTTCAACCATTTTATCACCGTTATATTTCCTTATCAGTTCAAGTTTTCCTTTGCTACTCTTCGTCTTTGCTGTCCTGATCCTCTCTGTTTTATCCCCCCCCCCCCACACACACACACACATTTTTTCAAGCCTTTAACCTGACTTTTAAAAAATATTTTCTCATCCCTCTCTCCCTCTCTCTCTCTTTCTCTCTCTCTCTCTCTCTCTCTCTCTCTCTCTCTCTCTCTCTCTCTCTCTCTCTCTCTCTCTCTATCTATCTCTTTCTGTTTCCCTCTCACTTTCTCCTCACTCTGTTTTTCTCATCTGTTTCTATTCCTCCACCACTCTCCCTTCTCTCTTTCTCTCTTTCTTTCCCCTTTTCTCTCTTTCTCTATCTCTCTTTCTCAACCCCTTTATCTCTATTTCTGTGTCCGTCTGTCTGTCTGCCTCTCTCATAATTATAACCTCTTTCTTGCCTCTCTTTTTTGCCTCCTCCTAAAAGCCTGTGCGTCTCTCTGCTCTGTCTCCTTTTAACACTTTTTGTCTGCCTTTCTCTTTCATGATCTGTTTCTCTTATTCCGATTTTAGATGACTCAAATTCTTTTTCATTTTCTCTCGTTCTTTCTGTCCTTCTGCTTTCATGGTCTATGTCTTTAACTCTGATTTCAGATGAATGAAATTCGCACCCACCCCCACCCCCTCCCCTCAACCCTTCTCCATAATTTCAACATTTATGAAGAAGTTTAAGAACATCCAGAGATATCGTCATCGTCCAACATCGCCAGTTTAAACGACGATGAAATCAAAATAAATTTGGAGAACAAAAAAATCGGTAGAAAAATTGGACGTCTTTAATTTCCTCCAACCTTCGTTTGTTGTCTTATCTTTATATATTCTTTTCTACTTTCTTCAGGTCCATCATCAGGCCAGCTCTTCTCTCTGTTCTTATCTTTCCCTTTTTTCTTATCTCTTCTTTTATTTTTTATTCTTTTTTAATCTTCTTCTCACAATTACTTTGTATGTTTTGCCCTTCCCCGATATCTGTCTTGTTTTTGTTTATTCAAGACATCTCTCTCTCTCTCTCTCTCTCTCTCTCCCATCTTTCTCTCTCTCCTCCATCTTTCTCTCCTCTCCTCTTTCTCTCTCTCCTCCATCTCCTCTCTGCTCTCTCTTTCTCTCTCTCTCTTGCCCTCTTTTTTCTCTCTCCCCTCCTCCATCTTTCTCTATCTTTTTTTTCTCTCTCTCTCTCTCTTTTGGTCTCTCTCTCTCTCTCTCTCTCTCTGAGCCTGATACTGCTCAAATTAGAAGATGAGTAAAGGAGGGTGTGCAAGGGCAAGAAATTGGCCACACGAACACAAGGCGATAGCTCAGGCGTTATCTCCATATAATATCGAATTCAGGATAAATGTAATTGATCTGGGCGGCCTTATCCAACGTTGATAACCCGATGCTACTTTCTGTAAGGCAGACAGGAGAACACGCACCACGGACCTCCATTGGTTGTGTCAGCACAAAGTGTTATTGCGTGCGGGGTGCGTGAGTGAACATCTCGGCTTCCTAGTGTGAGTACCAGGTCGGGCGAGGGTCGAGTGACTCCTGTAATGAAGTTGTTCTCGCGTCTAATTACCCTCACTATCTCGCCGGTTGCTACCACAAAGAGAGAGGATTGTTTGCAGACGAGAGCAGTTGTGGTCCCTGTGGTGTGCGTGTGTTTAGAACTCGTGTTACGGAAAAAAGACGTAAACTTAGTTCAGGGGCCATCCATAAACTATGCGCACTTTGAGGACGGGGGTGGGGGTTGGGAAGTGGGGGATGTAGACTCAGAGGTGCCTTCAGCGCAGGAAAAGTGTACATTAGATGGCTGGGCCAGAGCTATAACTCGTCATTCCGTCAGGCACCTCCAGCAGAATTTTCTTCTTTTTTTTTTTGTATGCCTGTTCTAAAATTGATTTCAGTAACAAATAACCAATGTTATCATTTCAAATATTACAAATGTTTGTGTAAATTGTGTTTAAATGTGATAAGAAAATGACTGTAAATGGTGCCAGAAAGTGAATATTTAATTCGTTCAGACAACAAAACGGGCGATTTTCGTATAAAAACTATAAAAAAAAAAAAACTTTTAAGAGAACGAATCATGGGAGTGTTGCAAAAAATAAAATATACGAAAAAAACAGTCGTTGTTGTTTTTTTTAAGGGGAATCTGCAAATTTACAAATGTCAACAATAATCTTATGTGCAAGACGATCATAAGGCACACATCCAGACCATATTAATTTAGATTTTCCCAATGGGATGGTGACGAAACTTCACTTAGAGACACGTTTAGTTAGGATTTTCGTCAAAATAATTGGCCTCGCCTGTATTAGGATGGGGGTTGGGGGGAGGGGGGAGGTGTCTGGGGAACGTGCCTACGCTTTTCAGTCGCAGTTATAACCAGGGCCGTCATTAACATCATTATGGGCCCGTGGGCAAAGCAATAGGCTACTGCCCGCCCCCAGCTCAACTACTCAAAAACTACCTCCCCCCCCCCCTTAAAGTACTCACCCATGGACCCCATCCTAAACCCTCGAGGCCCGTGGGCAACTGATTAGTGTGCCCATGTGTTAAGATGGTTCTAGTAATAACAGAAAGTTTGATTTCGTTAATTTTCCCCCAGTGAATCAAAGTGTTTCTTTAGTAAAGATCATGTCTCGAATGATACAAAATTCCACCTAAAGCTTTCAGAAATTAGACTTTTGATTGACATTCACCATTCTAATGGTCTTAAGGAAACTCAATAAACAGACGAGATAGAATGTTCGTTGCAAGGACTATTGTTAGCTGCGTCAGTATTTAGCCAAACTATACAGTGTCAGTGACCGCGCATAAAACACGAACCAAGCTGTGGAACTTTCTCAGGGAAGATGAAATAAAATTCAAAACTTTCATAGGAGCACCAGACCTGTGACGTCAAGTGAAACGCACCTATAGACCCCGTGGAAATCTTTGCCCCTCATTTAATACTAAGGAGGGGGTTATTTTGTAATGTATGCAAACGAAAATGACTCTAATGAGAAGATAGAAAACTGAATAGGCAAAAGAGTGATAACGTAACGACAAAACGAGGCATCTTTTGAACTTATCAGGATGTTTGTGAATTGTGTAAAGAAAGTGAAATAATTTTAGAGGTGTTGAAAAGACGCTGCTGATCAACCAAATACCACAAGAAAAGAACGCTGGAAAACGGAAATATTTTTTGGTATCTTTTTAAAATAATTTTTTATTACATTTTTCGAGAGGACAAAATGAGATCAGCATGAACGTGGATTACCCGTTTGTTTTTCATGTTAATTGGGAATGGGTCGTAATGCGTTGTTTTATTCTATTGGTTGGATGTCATTGCAGACTGGTATTGGATTGGTTGGCATTAACAGAGGGGCGTGTCGTGGAGTTGGGGGTGGAGATTTTAATGTCAAAACGTCATTCCCTCCCTCCCTGTCTGCCCTGTCCTCCTCTCTCTCTTTCGTTCTCTCTCTTTCACACACACACACACACTCACACTATTTTTCTATTTAAAAACGGCAAGTTTTACAAATGGCATGGGTGTCCCCTACACCTGCAGGCCACTGAGCTGCAACAGGACAAATTTGAGATGTCAGTTTATGATCTGCACAGTCAGCACAGATAGTTGGTGAAATTTACGCCATTCAGTAGTTCAGCTTCCCACATCACAACTTCTGTCTCCACACAATCCTGGTTACACACGGCGCCACACGAGCCTGACCTCGGGCAGGTGAATGAACAAAAAACAAAAAATAAATGTGGCATCAGCTCCAAAGACATCTCAATCTTGCCTGACTTTGTACAAATATGATACCAGGTAAATGTTTAGAGATAAGAAATTTGAGGATAATAACGCCTGGAAAGACAGACATTACCGGTATCAATACAGACAAGAAAGATGTTTGTTGTCACGATAAGTGTAATGTCTTTCACAAAACTGGGGAATTGGATCAGTTGGCGCTTCTTTGACAGCAAACATTCCTGTAGGATAAGAAAAAACGTTCAATGGAATTTGATGGTAACGCACAGCCTGTGTGTTCTGTTATTGAATTAAAGTTAAACATACAAATCGCTTAAGTGTGATTAGACAGACAGATAGATAGATAGATAGATAGATAGATAGATAGACAGACAGACAGACAGACAGACAGACAGACAGACAGACAGACAGACAGACAGACAGACAGACAGACAGACAGAGACAGATAGATGATAGATAGATAGATAGATAGATAGATAGATAGATAGATAGATAGATAGATAGATAGATAGATAGATAGATAGATAGATAGATAGATAGATAGATAGATAGATAGATAGATAGATAGATAGATATAGATAGATAGATAGCAGTCAGACGTTTGGACAGACAAACAGATACATTGACGGAAAGACAGACAAACAGACATGCAGTAGAAAGAAAATAGAAAGACAAATGGATGGACGAACAAACAGACGGACAGACAAATAATTTAACTTCAAGTCCCTCCCTATCTATCTACCGTTAAAGAAAAACCTTAACAAACATTTCAACATCGCACCCTTCCTAGCTCCTCAGTGCACAGCTACATGTTTAATCTACCAATTTCATACATTTTCTATAAAGACGATTGTCTTCAAAACTCCCCGCCCCAGACAGGTCTGGTCATCTCAATACATTTATTGGAAATCATCACGGCGTCTTTGTCAGGTTTTGATTATTTCCAGTTGTACGACCGACACAGACTGTACTGAAGACTCACTCATCAACCGAACCAAATCATATTACGTCTCAGTGCAATCCCAAACTAAATAATTTATCCCCTCCCTCAAAATGCATACTACTGCAACCACTGCTCACAAGTTTTGTTTTTGTTTTAGCTTAATTAAATCGCTGATGTAGCAGGGGTGAATCAGGGTGGGGTAGTTGCAGTACAGACTGGGATGAAGCTGGCAGGCTGACTAGTTAGTGTTGAAGTGCCACAACTTACTCTTGAGAGTGCAAGCAAGATTTTTGTCCTTTTTATTAATTAGCTGTAAGACGTGAAATGTTCAAACACAAGTCCATTTGAAGAGCTCACGCCATAGATGTGACAATCCTGCTAATAGATTTCCAAACAATCGGTGGCAGGCTGACAGACGGGTAGACAAACACTTATTTATAACATTTAGACAGACAGACAGACAGATCTACAGTGTGTCCAGCCAGCAAACCCCCCCCCCCCCGCCCCAAAAGAGTCTTTCCTTTGGCAAATAATTTGCTCAAATTAAAACCTTTCAACATTGACATTAGTTGGCTGTCTAAAAGCGAGGCTAATTAAGAATGTATTTCTTAGGTAAATCGGTTTGTTCTTTTTATCATTTTCTTATTGATTATTTTTGTGTGTTTTAGTATGTCCTTTTTTCACACGTTTGTTCAAAATAATTCTCTACTATTACTGTTTCATCTGTTGTCATTAGCCGCTGTATGTATTATCTTTCACCCCCGTCCGTGCAGTATGAACTTTCTATTGTCATGATAATAATGGCTATTTTACGACATTCTCTGCTTTATTCACAGACAAAGACGAGAATACTAAATTCCAAGGTCTCCTGCACGACTTTTACGACTACCGTTCGCGGGAATTCCCAGAGTACGCGACCTTTGTTGGTTACCATGACTACGATGACTCCTTGGAATCCTTCAGACTAGACGCTTTTGACCGGCGGAAGGTGAGCAAGGAGCTAGTGCTGGTCTGACTATCACATACATGTCACAATGAAGATGTCATCTTAGGTGCTGGCATCTGACGAGTGTGCGTGTGGGAACCACTAGCATGGGAATATTTATGCCGGAGGAAATGACGTCAATAAATACCCACAAGACACTGAATAGCTGCATAACTCTGGTGCATGTTCATCAGGCATGGGTACTTTGTAAAGATATACCTGTCCAAAGGGAGACGGACTTCTGAGATATTAACACCCAAATTCCCGGACACAGAGTTTGGCATAAAGTGTGGGTTCTGAATTTGATGTGATAGAGTTCAGAAGTTATAGCGCACCAGTTCAATAATGGCTGTGTCGCGCCTAGCAAGGTTCACTGACGAGAAATCTTATCATTAGAACATAAAGGGTACGAAATAACTGGGCTAAGAGATTTCCTAGTCAAATGAAAGATGCATGTACAAAGAATTGGAAATGTCTCAGAAGAGAATGATGAAACAAAAGTTCTGCTGTCGTCTCAAAACAGGTAAAACTGGGCAAAATGTTCAAAATCAATATTCAGGTTCTGATACAAAGTTCCTTTGAAAAAGGTTAATATCGCATTAGGTTTCCAGAGGATGGAGAGCTCCTCCATAGACCGGCACTTGTTGGAAAAAAAAAAATAATAAAAGAGCTTGTCGGTGTCTGCAAACTCTGAGCACTGGATTAAAAGATGGCTGACCAGCAACTGATAGTTGCAAGAGATACAAATAGGGAAATCCTCCCTCTCTAGTTGGGAAGGAACCGGTTTGGTGAAAACATGAACGAAACCTTTCTGTCGCTGTAAACATCCTTAGGTTGCCCATCTGATGTTAATACAATATTGTGTTACCTTTATAATATATATTTATGACAACAACTTTGGCAGCATTGATAGATTGGTGGTCAAGATAGGCATTATTTTTGACAGTTGAACGGGTTAATTCTATACCATGCTTAAGTCCACTTGAACTCTGAAACAAACAGTATAACTGTGCATAGAGACCAGAGAGTTGGCCCATGCCGTTGCCTGCATGACGTACATTAACCCAGGACGGTTGGTATTAGAGTGAGGCAGCTGGAATGAGCTGAAGGTTTCACAGTCAGAGCATGCACGAAAAACAATTTTCGCTGTTTGTGATCTAGGCGGGTATGACATAGACCTGAGTCTTTAACTTGGTGGTTGAAATCCCGGCTTTTTCAGCCCCGGACAGTTTGTAAACACTTCATCGATAAACCAATGCTTTTATAATTATAGGTAACTATATGATTTCCTGTGTTTTCCAACGAATAAAATTAGGACTATAATATACTTTTGAATTTAAGGAAATATTATTTTCCTCCCAACCTGTTCGTAAGTATACCGATTGAAGACCGCCGGCATTTGTCAGACTGGACATGAACTGTTGAGAGTTCATGTTTTCTGACGTCTCACATCATCATTGTGTACTTAAACCTTTAGGCATAAGTCTCCCTGTCAGCTTTCACGTCTCACCAGTGGAAGACTTGGCAAGCATATCAGAATATATTGTACACAAGATTTTAAATCAGTGCCCGAAATTCATTTCTGTGTATCCTACTTGACATGCGGGAAAAAAATATATATATACTGTCAGCAACTTTCGCGAAAAAACAAATATGTCAGTGAATGTTGTTCACAATTTAATCTCAAGAGCTGCTCGTTCATGGTGAGAGATCAGTTTGTATTCAGTTGTCGGAAGGTTAAGGGAGGAAACCTTCATCTGTCAGAGAGATGACAAGTCGTGATACCTAAAGAGATGCCACAGCTATTAGTTACTTTTGTGAGTGCAGATTTAGAAATGGCCATCACGACTAAGTTATTTGGAAATCTGAACTACAGTGATGGCTCTTGGAGACAGAGTTCAGAATTAAGAACTCTGATGACGTCATTTCTTATTCATCATAATTATACTTGACCTGCTTGGGAAATTAGGATCAATAACAGCAGTGAAAGGCCTACACGTGACTTCAGGCGTTTTGCTTTCTCCAAATTTTGAACAGAACACAACCAATGTATTTATCAGTGTGGAAGAAACTAAATGTAACATAATTATTAATAATTTCATTTTGTTTTCAGTGGATTTGCAGTCTTAATTTAAGCAGTGGAGGACTGAGAAACAATTTTGTTTTACTATGACATTTTTCACTTTTTTTTTTTGCTTTTTTCTTCAGAATTCAATATTAAAAACTCAGTCTGTTGTCATTCTCTTAGTTTTATAGATGTGAGGAAAAAGATCTCTCTTATATAGAATCACTAGGATGTCAATGCAAATTTAAAGAAAATGTACACAAGTAAGCCTATAGTTTATATAGAATCACTAGGATGTCAATGCAAATTTAAAGAAAATGTACACAAGTAAGCCTATAGTTTATATAGAATCACTAGGATATCAATGCAAATTTAAAGAAAATGTACACAAGTAAGCCTATAGTTTATATAGAATCACTAGGATGTCAATGCAAATTTAAAGAAAATGTACACAAGTAAGCCTATAGTTTATATAGAATCACTAGGATGTCAATGCAAATTTAAAGAAAATGTACACAAGTAAGCCTATAGTTTATATAGAATCACTAGGATATCAATGCAAATTTAAAGAAAATGTACACAAGTAAGCCTATAGTTTATATAGAATCACTAGGATGTCAATGCAAATTTAAAGAAAATGTACACAAGTAAGCCTATAGTTTATATAGAATCACTAGGATGTCAATGCAAATTTAAAGAAAATGTACACAAGTAAGCCTATAGTTTATATAGAATCACTAGGATGTCAATGCAAATTTAAAGAAAATGTACACAAGTAAGCCTATAGTTTATATAGAATCACTAGGATATCAATGCAAATTTAAAGAAAATGTACACAAGTAAGCCTATAGTTTATATAGAATCACTAGGATGTCAATGCAAATTTAAAGAAAATGTACACAAGTAAGCCTATAGTTTATATAGAATCACTAGGATGTCAATGCAAATTTAAAGAAAATGTACACAAGTAAGCCTATAGTTTATATAGAATCACTAGGATGTCAATGCAAATTTAAAGAAAATGTACACAAGTAAGCCTGTAGTTTATATAGAATCACTAGGATGTCAATGCAAATTTAAAGAAAATGTACACAAGTAAGCCTATAGTTTATATAGAATCACTAGGATGTCAATGCAAATTTAAAGAAAATGTACACAAGTAAGCCTATAGTTTATATAGAATCACTAGGATGTCAATGCAAATTTAAAGAAAATGTACACAAGTAAGCCTATAGTTTATATAGAATCACTAGGATATCAATGCAAATTTAAAGAAAATGTACACAAGTAAGCCTATAGTTTATATAGAATCACTAGGATGTCAATGCAAATTTAAAGAAAATGTACACAAGTAAGCCTATAGTTTATATAGAATCACTAGGATGTCAATGCAAATTTAAAGAAAATGTACACAAGTAAGCCTATAGTTTATATAGAATCACTAGGATGTCAATGCAAATTTAAAGAAAATGTACACAAGTAAGCCTATAGTTTATATAGAATCACTAGGATGTCAATGCAAATTTAAAGAAAATGTACACAAGTAAGCCTATAGTTTATATAGAATCACTAGGATATCAATGCAAATTTAAAGAAAATGTACACAAGTAAGCCTATAGTTTATATAGAATCACTAGGATGTCAATGCAAATTTAAAGAAAATGTACACAAGTAAGCCTATAGTTTATATAGAATCACTAGGATGTCAATGCAAATTTAAAGAAAATGTACACAAGTAAGCCTATTGTTACAGATTCAAGGAAGGGTGTGCACTCCAATTGTAATGAATGGATTTCCTTGTTATCGTAATGGTGTGTTGGGGGTGTTGTTCGACTGCATATTTTTAATAGTAATATTGAATTTAATTCTTAACTTGCAGACCCATGCCAATTACTAAGGAACAAGTGGATAAATTCAACAACAGGGCCTGCAGGGCCACATTTTATTTACGTTAAGTTTACTAACAATTTCGACTAGAGATCTAATATGTAGTAATGATAAATATCAGCAGCATCAATTTCATAATCAATAAATACGTCATTACAAGTCTAGCTCTAGGTTTCCTACAAAATCATTTAACTTCTGTTCTTGCTAATTATCTAAATACTAATTAGACTCTATATAGAATTCTATCTCTAAAATCTGGTCTGCTTATTGTATGGCAATCAATATACTAGACTAGTATAGAGTCCAGTCTCTGGAGACATAAGGTCATCTCAGATATTTAGATCCAAAGTTACAGGTCTAGATCTTGCCCGTCGAAGTGACGTCGGCACAGTTAAATATTATATAGACTCTAGATAGGCCTATATATAATCTAGATCAAGGATGGACTGGCAACTCCCAGCCTCACCCAGACAATTCAATTACAATTAGACTCTAGATCTATATGATTCACACATTAGTACGAGTTGCAATTCTAGAATTCACAGCTAGATCTAGTCTATGTATTTAGCATCTTGCAATGTTCAGCAAGCACTCCGGGTAGATCTATGCACCAAGTGATCAATACTCCTACTGGATAACTGTCATGCTTTCACCTCCTATTCACTGTCAAAACATCACGAGCCTCGGTCAGATCTTACTTACGATTGTTCTGGCGCTAAGGCCAGAAACAGTAGATAAAGGCGGTGTCATATTCAATGAGCCATGGATTAGTGACAAGACATTCGTCGAGCCATGTTCATAATAAATGGATTCATTCAAGCAGAATCGACGCTGAGACCATCACCCACGGAAGTCTGGCATGGAATGAATAACTAGTGCCGCCAGCCCGCTCTGCAAGCAGCACGATTTACTACGCGTTGAAGCAAGAGGAAATATAATCCCCTTGGGAAAGTGAAACTGGGGCGCTAATCTTTCGTCTAAGCCCTACTGGTTTTTATTTAACTCTTTCCTACTTCCTAATATGTATGTTTTCTTATTCTTATCAATCCACGAAGATTTCTAGACGTGGATGTTAACTTGGTCTATGCAAATTAGTTAAAAGTTAAAATTTGACACAGCAGACGACAATTCTTTAAGGCCACTCTAATAGATATTTTGGGTTTTCACAAAAGTTAAATTTTACTCCAAGGCAAGGGAAATTAATCTTGATATCCTACTCTAGGTTATATTAAATTAAGTTATTTCCCCTTGACCGTATTTGATTCTGACACCTATAGTTTATATAGAATCACTAGGATGTCAATGCAAATTTAAAGAAAATGTACACAAGTAAGCCTATAGTTTATATAGAATCACTAGGATATCAATGCAAATTTAAAGAAAATGTACACAAGTAAGCCTATAGTTTATATAGAATCACTAGGATGTCAATGCAAATTTAAAGAAAATGTACACAAGTAAGCCTATAGTTTATATAGAATCACTAGGATGTCAATGCAAATTTAAAGAAAATGTACACAAGTAAGCCTATAGTTTATATAGAATCACTAGGATGTCAATGCAAATTTAAAGAAAATGTACACAAGTAAGCCTATAGTTTATATAGAATCACTAGGATGTCAATGCAAATTTAAAGAAAATGTACACAAGTAAGCCTATAGTTTATATAGAATCACTAGGATGTCAATGCAAATTTAAAGAAAATGTACACAAGTAAGCCTATAGTTTATATAGAATCACTAGGATGTCAATGCAAATTTAAAGAAAATGTACACAAGTAAGCCTATAGTTTATATAGAATCACTAGGATGTCAATGCAAATTTAAAGAAAATGTACACAAGTAAGCCTGTAGTTTATATAGAATCACTAGGATGTCAATGCAAATTTAAAGAAAATGTACACAAGTAAGCCTATAGTTTATATAGAATCACTAGGATGTCAATGCAAATTTAAAGAAAATGTACACAAGTAAGCCTGTAGTTTATATAGAATCACTAGGATGTCAATGCAAATTTAAAGAAAATGTACACAAGTAAGCCTATAGTTTATATGAAAAACTAAATTTAATCCTTAAGAGTGACGCTTCATCGCAAGAAAAAAAATCCACTTTACTTGCCTTTGGGGTAAGACAATCGTGGAAAAGTGAGATTTTCACAAAATGATCTTTCTTCGCATCAGTTTTCGTCAGTTTAAGATGACACGTGGCCTTGCACTGTCAAATGATCAAATCTCCACCTGAAACCCGCTTGACAGTGAGAACTTTTCCTGGAATTTTAGCATTTTCCTGGAAAATTGATTGACATTCCCCAAACCGGAATACATTCACTTTGGGGGATCTGTCACTTTTGAGGTTTGATGCGAGCACAGTGCCCTGTTTGTCTAATCGACAGAACCTTTTTAATGGAATACGATATTTCAAATTTTACTCTATGCAACTTAAATATGTTCAAGATATGTAATACATTTCTAGTAGAACAGGTGCTGTTCTCTTTCTTCTGTAAAATTGGAGCCTTCACAATTTTTCGGTTTTTTTTTTTTTTGAGTTGAGAAACATTGGACTTTTCTGTCCAGTTTTGTCTTAACTCTTTCCAGTTCATCAATTTTTAAATTTATTTTTATTATTGTTTTGCAATTTTCCCTATCTGCCGTGTTCCACTTTATCCTGCATTGTTAAAAGTAGAAAAAAAACATGTTATCTTTGGCACGGAAAGTGTAAAATTTTTGGGGTTGTTGTTTTTTCGGGTGGGGGGGGGGGGGGCTTGTTTCTGTGCTGTGTTAGGTGTTAGGGCATCAGTTCACCTTACACGACCCTGCTTCTATTCCTCCTTTGGGTGCCACCCATGCATGTCAATGAAATCTGCAGTAAATGGTCAGTACACAAGTTCTCTGATCTCCCCCTAGACTGTACTCCACATAACTTTCCCTTTTCATCTTGGTGGAATTTGGCTTTTCCCCCCGTGCCACCAACTTAGGGGTCAGAGAGCAAGGTCTTAACTGTCTGTGGGTACGAGGGAATAAAACAAAAACATGAGTCCTTGAAGTCTGTAGAAAATGTGATGGGGAATCATTAGTGGGTCCTAATAAGAGAAAAGGTCATGGTTCAGTAAAGGTCAAGTGGCGGTTGCTTAATCATAGAATGAAAAGGTAAAGGCATTTAGACAGGGAAATAGGTCTTTAACTGTTCACTGTCGAGACTGAGGGAGGGAGAGAAAGGGAGAGAGGGGGAGAGAGAGACAGCGGAGAATGAGAGAGGGGGAGAAAGAAAAAGAGGAGAGAGAAGAGAGGGGAGAGTGGGAGAAGAGAGAAAAGAGAGGAGAGAGAGAAAGAAAGAGGATAAAGAGGTGGGAGATAGGATGATGATGTCGATGGTATTGGGTGAATCGAAGAGTGGACAGACTGTCGGAAGGACAGAAGAACGAACGGAAGGACAAATGAGTGGATGATTGATGGATGGATGAACGGATGGACGGACGGACGGGAGGACGGACGGTCGAACGGACGAGAGGATAGATGGATCAATGGATCGATAAATGGATGGAGGGATGGATGGATAGATGCATAGGTTTACGCAATCATAAAACATGATAATCATGAATGAAGAAAACCAACAGCATAAAGAAACAGAGCAGAGACTCACAAAACTAACCAGGTGGGGAGAGAAGAGGTCGTGCATTCAGCTGTACGCACCAGTGTAGACAGAAAGCTATAAACACTGGAATAGAGCTTTTGTTTGCACACCGAAAAACTGCACAGCTTTTGCCATCTGGTGGGAACATTAACCAGGGCAAACTTGAGCGCGTCTGATGTGAATGGGTTTTACGGTGCGCAAGTCATTAGTGACGGATAGAATAATGGTGATGGTACATATAGGTTTAGCATCACTTAAACCGCTGAAAGGGCGAGGCGAAGACGATTTAGACTCGGCCAGAAGGGGTGAAACAAAGGGCTTTAAGAGACGCTACAGCAGCGGTTACCAAAGTGTGTTCAACATCACTTATTGTGGACTTATAACTTTAGTCGCTGGTGAAGACTGGCCATTTTTTCTTCGTCTTTTCTTCAGTCGCAAGGACTAACAAATCCGCGTTGTTGATTCGTCAATGTCATTATTTCAAACATTCTTTTCATGCAGTGCGCCATGGGATCAGCCCCCAATCAGTGCACAAACGGTGTGCACGTTGTTTTTTTTGTTAGAGGTGCGAAGAAGCGGGGTTTGGCCACACCAAACATTTCAGAGAATTCAGAGAGTTACCAGAACTCTCCCTGGACTCCCGGCATTTTGTCACCCTGTTCTCGGAAATTACGACCTTGTTAAAGAATTTAATGTTGCGTTGCATCGAAAGTTTGGGCAAAAACTCCACAACGAGTTTCTGTATTGGTGACAGATTGACGATAGAGTTATCGGAACTTGGTGATTATGGTGATAGTAGCAGCGATACAGCTCCTCTCACTTCTTAACTCTGTAAGCTTCGGGAATGAACGATCTAAGAGACAAATTGTAAAGAAAATGATGAGAAAAAGTGATGCTATTGTTAGACGTACTCTTTAACCTCAAATGCGGCAGGATTGGAACAGACAAATTGATGAGACAATGGCGAGACAGAGTCATTTTGGTATGCAATATACTTTTTAACCCTGTAAGTCCAAAAAGGTCAATAGACAAATTAGCATTACCTAATAAGAGGAGACTGTCTGGGTCCCATGAGTATAGACACATGAATGAATTGTCTGCACCAGGCAGTTTCAATGACATTTTTCCTTCCTTTTCATGATTATATCCAGTGGTATTTGCCATATTGTTGTTGGCAATATTTTTTGCCGATTTTGAGTTTTGCCACGAAAGTGGTTCTCTCACTGCTAATTTCACTATCGTGTAAGTGTCATTCCAACAGGTTCAAAAGTTTTCGAGATAATGTGTTTGTGATGTAATGTTTTATGCGTTTTAGTCCTTTTGCCCCCAAACCCACCGACCTAAATGCCAAACTCTATGGTGCTCTGCCAGAACTGCAGGAAACCGTAGATTTTCTTAAAAGAACAAATCTGCAGATTTAGATTTGGTGAACGAAAGAAGAAGAAGAAATCCTTTTGCCGACCAAACTTCAATTCCTCATTTTTTCGAAGAGGCAAAAATGCGCATACAACAATGGTAAATATCTGACGATATGAGCATAGCAAATTACGCCCAGATGGGTAAATGAAAAAACAAATCTTGTGAAATAATTGTCTGATAATACTAAGAGACGTTTCAGTAACTTCCATACGCTATTTGAATAATATTGCAAGTGATGGAATATAATCATTAGGAAATTGGTTGTTTTGTCTGGGGGCCTTTCTGATTCAAAGATTGCTCTGGCCAGACATGGATAAAAGGACAGCAGTTTTGTTCTGTTGTTGTTGTTGTTTAATGTTAATATTATTGAAACGATCAACGTCTGAAAGTTCCCAATGCTGGGTCACCACAGCCTAACCCCTGCCCTGTCCTGAAACAGATTAACAACAACAGCAAAAAAATAATAAACACAGTCTAGGTAACGGTAAGTTCGCCATTCTGACAAAAGAAATGATGAGCGGCGACAGCGACGAGCTTACAAATTCTGAAATTTGATCAAACCAAACTGCAAATAGTTACCTCGCTGTAATGCATGTGAGAGAATGCGCTCTGGCGAAAGTTTCTATCGTGGAATCATTTTCTCTGTATGTTATTCAGATGGCCGTTGTGAATTTCTGTCTGATGGGTGAACAAAAGTGTCGTATCTTACCGTCTTATTCTATCATTAAAACTGATCACTGACTGAACAGAGACACCGCCGATAACGCTGGCAGGATTGTGGTGTCCGATTCCCTGCCTTTTCAGCACCTGGTCGTGAAAACTGAGATTTGAGTGGAAGAAACGGAATTTCATATTTACCTGTCAGAACGCTTGGTGAGGGAACCAGTGTGTAACAAAAGCCATAACATTTAGAACAAAAACCCGTTTCTAAAGCGGAATAAAACACACAACAGCGGCTGAACCTGCTGAAAACGTCATCAACATTTCCTACCACCCGCAGCTGCAACACCAACAACAACAACAAGAAAAGGCTGTGAGGTGGCAAGGGGGTGGCTGAAAGATGTCCGCCGGCTAATGCAGAGAACAGGCCACAGTTTTTACTCTGTGTATTTGTATAGGAAAACGAATGAGAAACGCAGGACGGGCGGTTTCTTGCTCTACACACGCATGACGGAGTATTGCTGGTGAGAAACTCATTTTGAGGTTTGTCCTTTGAAAGAAAACTGCTACATGCACGGCTGGCAGCCCACAAAGACAAATCTGTCTTGCTTCTGTTTGGTCTCAGTCCGCCAGGTCTTTCTTTGCACCAGCTGTCTCACGACATTTTTCTCTCGCCCGAACTGTTGAGCTTCAGTATGGCCAGTGTGCGAGTGCCCGATTAACTCCATAATTCACATCTGACACAAAAACGATGACAAAACAGACGTGACTGAGTGCGTCAGCAACCTAAAGGTACTCCGCCCACGTCATAGTGTTCCTTTCTGAGTGATCTCTACAGTTCCAGACAGCGTCATGGAAACCAGTTTAGATAAAAAGAAGAGTTTCAACATCCGGGACCTGCGATGTGTTTGGAAATGGAAAAGCGTATGACGTCAGACACCAAATTTCATGGCTTTGGGTTTTTTGTTGTTGTTTTTTTCTTCTGACCTGTGAAAAATATTATAGAGGATGCTGCTGCCGTGACAACAGCACTTAAAACCGCCATTTTCTGCTGTCTATCTTGTTAAAAACAGGCAGGTAACTTTTGGCATTGTGTGGTAGTGTTTGTCTCTATGACTCCCTCGCTGACAAGTCGAATAGCCTGTTAGAAGACCACGCCATGACTCTACCATACATGTCTCATAAAAGGGGAGTTTTTTTTTTTCAAATTTGTCTGATGACATCGCGTTCAGAAATCACGCGAGAGGAGAGTTGAGTTTTAAAAAAAAAATTGAAACACTTGGGAGGGCGAGACAACAGGAGATGTTCAGAGGAAGAGAATTCCCGTCAAACGAGTGTTTTGGCCCTGGCGTCCTTACATTCATTATCTTTGGGGGGCCAAACCACGTCCAGATCGTGAACCACTGTTCTGCGGTTGTTGTTGTTGAGGTTGTTTGTTTGTTTGTTTTAAGATAATGATCACTCTCATCGATTTTTGAGGTTTTCATTTGTCAGAGACGATGTGCACGCAGCCACAGGAATGCTGTAGAAATGCAGTTGTTCTGTTAAAATTAGTAATTTTATAAGATCTACTCTGTGTTGTACTGGAATGTTTAACCTTTAGGGAATCAGTAGACCGACAGCTAACAGTAGATTGGGTGAGAGGGAGGGGAGGGCTATATTTGCTGAGGACCACCAAGGGTGGGATAGTTTCATTTCGTCTTCCTCCCCCAGCCCCCCCCCCCTCTCGTCCGTTACCTTATAAACGTATTCACTTTTATCTCTTTCAAAGCGTTAAAAATAACTGCTATCGCAATATTGATAGATACTAGACAGTTATTCAACTTTATTTAACTGCCTTCAAAGTTATTTATTTTATCTCATGCTGTCAAATTGTGCAAGTGATCACAAATATGTAGGGGACATAATAAGGGGCTTGGCGTCTAGTGTGAGTAATGAGTTACACATCGGCTGTTTCTTGCATTTATACATCCCGTTGTGTCGTTCTTGTGTTTGGTTTTTGATTTGGAAATCTCAATATAACATAAAACTTGAGGAGGAGCTATCTAGACCATATTTGTATGCAAGATTATGTTTTATGTGATCCATTGTGACCAGCTTCCAAAAAAGTTACTGTGACCCTTCACCATGAAAATCTTATTGCGGCTGGTGAGCCAAACGTAATCCTAACCCTACTGCAATCCTGGCACTTTCAAAACATTCACTGAGATTTAAAAAATGGGGGGGGGGGGGCAACCTGGGCCTGGCCCAAATAGTCACTTCAAAAACAACTGCTCAGATGGATAAATGTGGAAATGTGGACGAACATTCAATTTCCACTCATTTCAGATCTATACATTGTCGAGTTAGATCAAGACACTGTCATTGTGTGCTCATTTTTATACACAGCTCTTAAAACAAGGGAGAAATAAAGGAACGGGATAGATCAGATTTTATAGGAGAGTTTAGGATTATTTGTGGATAATATTTTTTTTTTGCTTTCCCCCCACAGAATGAAACAGAGAGGTTTCTGCGGAGAGTTCGCAATCTGGACACTGGTCAGTTATCCAAAACCAATCGGAGAGAACGGCGTATCCTCCTGTCCTACCTGCAAGCGTTTATTGATGGATTCAAGTGGCGAGAGTGAGTGGTGTAGGGCTTTGCCTTGATTGTCTGCGCGGTCCGTTTTTTCTTGGTTGTTTTCTTTTGGGGGGGGGGGGGGATTCTTTTATCTGTGGCAGGAGAATTTGATCACCTGATTTCTCATCCTCTAAAGTCTCACGAAGGAAATAAAAGAAAAGGATGAAAAACATACACAGTGAGAGAATTTCATCAGTTTTCAGTTTTCTGTCTATTTAACTTTTCGGGCAGTTTTTTTTTTTTTTTTTGGAGGGGGGGGGTAGGTGAGGGGGGAGAGGAGGAACAAGCCTTCACATTACCAGATAAAGAATATCAAAACCCAAAATTCTCCAGAGACGGCGAAAGAATCTGTGAGACGAAAACAGAAATAACATGGCATTTCCAGTCAAAAACAAATGTAAACGATGTATGAGTAGGTAATCAGCAACCATATCGCTTGTACTGGCAGAGTCTCGTGTTAGTAGAATACACCTAATTTGTACACGAGACAGAAAATGGCATTTACGTCAAAGCAATGTTTATCAAATGTCACGAAACGTTTGTATCTCGAAGTATCCGCTGACCGACTAGCCGAAGCCAATAGATATTTACCAAGTATACACAGGCGGCATGTCCTTACAATTTGAATCATACCCGGTGTTTTCACACAATGTCAATCGGTTTCTTTCTTCCTTCCCCCAAATTTGACAGCTATGCGGTTACCGTCGGGCACCAGCGAAGACTTTCCTTTCGAAAGTAAGAAAGGTTGAAGAAGAAATAAATATGATGAGCTGAATGCTGGATACCCGA
>OZ007580.1:1673689-1691189 GCA_963931925.1 Onchidella celtica | reverse complement strand
TGGTTTGTTCATCATCGAAGGTTTGCTGAAATATATTCTTTTAAGCAAGTAAGGCAGAAAGACATATAGCTTGTCCAAACATGAAAACCGCACAAGTGGATAATACAGAACTGCAGATGGCAACTCTTTGTTGCCAAATATTTCATTGATTCCTTGAAGAAATTTTATTAATTTTTTTGTCTATTAATTAAATAGAGGGCAGATAAAGCAGAAGTAGACAAAGAATAACCTGAAAGTTTGAACAGATGGGCGACAGGGAAAAACCAGGACAATAAAATAGGCTTTTTGAGAGCATCCGAGTGGAGGAATGAGTGGCGAACCATGATCGTCGATATCTGTTCCAGATCCGGTACTTGAAGAGAGAGAGAAGAAATTTTTATTAATTTTTTTCTCTATGGATTAAGGACAGTGCGGTGTTTCAAAATGTCCAGTATTATAATTAAACGTGCATGAAAATTTTAAGATAAGAATTCACGTTTTTGCTTTCT
The DNA here is from genome assembly GCA_963931925.1 of Onchidella celtica. Classification (NCBI taxonomy): domain Eukaryota; kingdom Metazoa; phylum Mollusca; class Gastropoda; order Systellommatophora; family Onchidiidae; genus Onchidella; species Onchidella celtica. The sequence goes on along the minus strand of OZ007580.1, from coordinate 1,690,701 downwards.
TTCCATTTGTGCAGTTTTATGATGGGTCCAGTGATGATCTTTTTCTTACATTTTACCTTTATTTTTAATACTTTGTGTCTTTCTCACCTTTCAAAAATCACCCCGCAGTTCCGCAAAAAATACCCCCCAATTGTTCTCAAGAGTTTTGGCACGATGTTAAAATGATTATATTCATTCACGCCATTTAATTAGGCTGTAATCGGCCTGTGTATTCTAATGACGTCACAATGTGCTTATTTTCAGATCAATGAACAGATCGCGTTGATGAAGCGAGCGATACGACTAAAGAGGTCCAGCCATATGGTATCGGTGGTGAGTATTCAATCAATCATGTAGAAACGGCACGAGTCCGCCATGATATGACAAAAGACAGCATACGCCAAACACAAAGTTGTACTGGAGATGCAACCAAAAAAACTAAAAAATGGAGTTGTGTTCCGCTTTGTTCTTTGTTCAATTTCCGATTTGTGATGACCAAAAGAATAAGTGTATATTATATGTACTAATTGGCCCACCGACTCGGGAAGTACACAGAATGTGATTTTTAAAGTGGGGTTTCGGTCACCAATGTATAAACTGAGACGCTGAACGAAATTTCCTGTCATACTTTCTAATTCTACTTGAAGAAAATGATTCTTTTTTTCCGGTTCAAAATGTCTGAACAGTTTCTTTAGTTCAGCTCAGTTGTGGCTCAAAATTAACGAAAATATCAAAAATAAAGTGAACCTCAAGACCTTTTAAAATATGCTGAAGTACACCTTTACGTCTTTCTATGCGTAATGCGATATTTTGTAGAATTCAAGGCTCAACGATAAAAAACTATTTCATGATAACATCGGAGACCTTACTTCCTTTATTATATTATGTATGCCAGTTAGAGCACTGTACATTCTATAAAATTAATAACTTTATAATAACGTTAGAAATGAATTTGACCCAAATTGATTTATGCGATGTTTTACCGTGACACAGTTCACTGGTGTGATTTTCAGACCAGAGATTCAAAAGCACAGTAAAGTTTTGAATGAGCGAACACGATAATTGTACAAGGAATTACTGTGTGTATTCCAAAATAGCAACTTGGAGAGGATTGCCGCAGAGTTCTATTTTGAGATTCAATGACAAACAACGATGGTGTGTTTGCTTGGCTTTGGTTTGGATTGGGCCCATTTATGTAAGAATGGTCTAACTCCACTTTTGTTGTTTTGAGAAATCTGAGTTCCAAAACATACAAACAATCAGTCTTATTTGGCCTCATGGGAGTTAGGACTTTTATTTCATGGAAAGATTGGAAGGTCACTGTACATGCCCACAAAAATAACGGTTTCCAATAAACATGTACTTGGACCACGTTTTCATTCAAGTCTCAGATTTAAAGCCCTGTTTCTGGAAAGCGCTGGAGACTTTGGACATTACGTTGTGTTTGGGAAAATCTTTATTCAGCTAATACCATCAAATTTTCTCCAGGGGCGTCAGAAGCGTGGGGGGGGGGGGGGGAGGTGACTCCTAGGGCAATTTTGAGAGAAAAAAAGCCGCCTCTTGAAAAGTGCGGACTTAAAATTTCTGGCTGAATTCTGAATGCTCAACAGGAAAAAATTGGGACATGCGCCTTGCCCCTCCCTCGCTGATAACGCCGCTGATTTTAACATGAGATTAGTCCCCGATTGTTGCTCAACACGGCAGCTATATTATTTAGAACTAGCAATTACCTGCTTTACTTGGACCCTAACAATTTTTAGAACTAGCAATTACACGAGTTATTTCGACACTAACTTTTTAGAACAATTATTTACTTGGAACTTGATTTTTTTTTATTTTTTTTTAAACACGCGCCAACGAAATGTCATGAAACAACAAGAATGGCCACATGACAAGAATAAAACAATCAGCGAGCGCTTATTTCCTGATTGTCATCTACAGCGCTGGACTCCAAACATCACTGAATTCTTTCCTCTTTATTCTTATCACAAAGGAGACTGTGGACAGGAGATTTCTCGTAGATTCTATCTTTTTCTTTTCATGGGGCCCTGCCAAACTTGTTTCTACGGGCTTTACTTTGAATTTGTAATAGCCAGAGTGGGAACCTTGTGCCCTGTCTGATCTTGAGTCCGGGTTTCTCTTCCAGTTCCAGTGGCCTTTCTTAGTGAAGAAACTTCTATAACTTGTGTATGTGTGTGTATTTATGTGTGTGTACGTGTGTTATTGTTGTTGTTGTTGTGTATTTATTTTTCCTTTTCTTACGTGCATTTGTGGTCAACATTAGCATTGTTACGGAAGGGAATCAGTGGTAAAAAACGATTCAGTCAAAGACGGTAATGTATCACTGCAGTTGGTGCTTATTTCCATTCCGTCTATTTGCCGACAGCTCAAAATAGACTAGGGAACCAGCAGCGCTTGAATTTCTGGGGTATCGTAGTGTGACATGGTGGTCACATGTCTCGTTATCGTCGGTGTTAATGAGCGTGGGTGGGCCCGATACCATCATTGTTTGGCTTTAAATGTCCACATGCATGGTAATTTTTTATCACCTACACAAAACTAATGAAAATCAAAAACTAATGAAAATCAAAAACTAATGAAAATCAAAAACTAATGAAAATCAAAAACTAATGAAAATCAAAAACTAATGAAAATCAAAAACTAATGAAAATCAAATGGGATGGGTTTCACACGCACACACATACAGACACATGTTCACATACACACATACTTTTTTTTTTAATGATCCGTGATGTTGAGATTAGATGCCAAACTTTGAAGGTATGAGCAAATTTGGTGAATTATGAAATATGTGATACTTTGCGTGATATTTGTATAGACAGACAGACATACAGACAGACAGGCAAGCAAATGGGTACACAGATAGACAGATAGCTAGAGAGAGACAGACAGACAGACGGACAGACAGTCGGACTGGCGGACGGACGGGCGGATGGATAGGTGGTTGGATGGATGGATAGATGGATGGACGGATGGATGGGTGGATGGGTGGATGGATGGGTGGATGGATGGATGGGTGGGTGGATGGATGGATGGATGGATGGATGGATGGATGGATGGATGGATGGATGGATGGATGGATGGATAGGGACAGACAGATAGGCAGGCAGGCACACAGACAGACAGACAGAGAGGCGGATAGCTATTGTTTTACTTATCTCATGTGGCAATGTGTAGACTGTGAATAAAGTGCTCTATGATAATCTCCCCAGAACCGTGTCCCTTCAATGCTGGACGAATGGGATGTGGAAGCTTTTTTCTTCATGCCATTTGAAAACAAACTGGCCAATAAAAGATTTCCATCTTCCCTCAAGTAAGTGTAACTTTTGACCTGTTGCTTTTTCTGACATGAACCCTCACACACAACTGCATGTGATAAATCGTTTTGTTTGTTTATTTACCAAATATTCCGTGAACCCTTGAAGAAATTGCATGTGTCTATTTTTTTTCTGTGTGCTCGTACAACCTTATGTACAAATTGAGGCTGTGCATGAAACATGTTGATGAAATGGTCTTTATTCTTAAACCCTGCCATGGAATAAAAAAAGGTCGATTTTTTTATTAATTTTTTTTTATTGGTAATTTTGGTCGTTTGGACCATGTAGCCAAAATACTCCAAACTGGGTTTTTAGGTTGTTACTTTGTTTCAACTGACTAATTTCTGGTTGGTTTCCGAAAAAAAAGTTACCCTGACTACTTTCTCCAGGAAAAGATTAGATCTATTTATCCTGGCTGCCAAGCCAAACATGATCCTTACCCTAACCCTCCCCACTTTCCTAATAGGCCAGTCTGTTAAAAAAAAAAAAAAGACATTAAAAACAGGTCAATTGTCCCACATGGTCTCTTTCGTCCCTGGAGAAAACACACCAGGGTCCAAAAAACGATTCGACTTTGACCAGTTCCTCAGATGTGAAAGTTTAACAGTCGCTCAAACTGTTACTAAAGAGAAAAATTAAGTTTATTATTTTTATACAGGAAGTTGAATTTATCCTGTTCTAGACTGGTTGACACAAGTTTGTCTTCATCCATTGACAGGTTACGCATGTGGGAAAAAGCTCGGAGTTTGTTGCCGCACGTGAATCAAGCCCTTGACAGACTCAAGAGGTTTATGGATAAGGTAAGTGTGAGATATCTTGATGTAGGAGCATGAGAGCTGTATGGATCCGGGGTGGGTATGGGGGGGGGGGGGGTACAACTTGAAAAAGATCCATATAGGTAGAATGCACATATCCGCCATCTTGGCTGTCCGGATTTACGCATCACCATGGCGATGGTGGCATTGATTTTGATTCGTTAGCTGATTTGCACTGTGAGCACTTCAGGCGTCGCGAACCAATCGGAGGCGAGCTGAAAATAGTTCGCTGCAGTAAACAATAGCACGTGTGTACATGCACATGGAAAACGTTCGGTCAGTTCTTTCACTTCCCTTCCCTTGTTTACACGGATGGTAGGGAATCTAACCAGCTTGGATCCACCCTTTCCACCCCTGACATAACAATCAGCTACAATGCAACCAGCAGGCATTTTAACCGCTTAGACATATCTCGAAGTTACACTCATCAGCTGATCCACCCGCCATCTTGTTTGGCGGAAGAACAAAACAAAAACACTCTTTGACGTCATGCGCATTCTACCTATTGAATCGGTTCTTGTGTGGGCCAATTTCCAGGTCTCAGTACTCGCCGATCAAAGATATTGCAATTCAGTACGGGCGATTACTTCATTATGCCGCTGCTGGAATGTTTTGCTAAACGGGTCAGTATCGATGTGGAAACGACGCTGGAAAATCCGGTACTCAGACTTGCGAAACTGGGGAGGACCATTCAAAAATAAATAAATGAAACAATCGTTTTCTAACTTATTAAAAACTAGCTGAGTTCCCGGCCCTGCCCGGGATAAATCGATTTATTAGTTTCAGTCCTGGGTGATTATTATGGACCTGCTTCATTTTGCCTGTTGCTTTAGCTTTATTTTATTTTTGTTTGTTTGTGTTTACATACGTTTTCTGCTCTCCCTTTGCGCGTTGACGTCCTGTGCGTCCCGCCAGCATCCGTCAAATGGCTATGATTTGCGCACGGGTTAGTTTGTTTGCACATCGCAGGAAGTGATAACGTCATGTGCTAATGGAAAAGAAATATTACAATACTTTCCTAGGCATATTGAAAACACAAACCTGTACTTTTGGCCCTGCGGTGTCAATCTCCCAATTCCAGACCCTTTCTTTTTCCTACTCTAGGCACATTGAGAACACACAAAGTTTCATACTTGATAGTCTTAGAACTCTATCTCATCATTCAAACCAGCCCTAACCGGAAGTTGTTTTGTGGGTGTGATACAGGTACCGAAGCAATCTCGATGACATTAATTGCCGAAAAAATAGATCGGGCGCCAATGTGTCGCAACCTAGAAACTAATACAAACGTTCTGCGAGTTGTTAATCATTTTTTTATTTTCTGTGCCGGGGACACGACGAGTCTATACTAAGCGCTGTATAAAATCTGAGGGCCAGCGAATCAGCATTAACAGAGGAGCAGCGAAAGGCGCGCTGCAATTGTCGTAAGGTTTCACTTTTATTAGTATAGATAAGACAAAACTAAACACACAGAAACAGAAACTTGATTGATTACGGCTGTCAATCTGTTCTTTATTTTACCTCTTTTGTTTTTATGCCCTGTCTATCTCAGGTATGCGTGTTTCTTCATTTGCAAACATGTTCACTCGTCCTATTTTGGATATAATTACAGGTATCTTAACAATTGCCTTTTTGTTTAATTACTGTCCTAACTTGTACCTGCCGTGGAAATATCTAGAACGAATGCACTCGGTCGCTTCCACGAGACTTGAAATGGATAGGATGAAGGCGTGGAGATTTCCTCTCAAATTTCATCGTATTTTGGAAATAATTACATCCGTTTTATTGAAGGGTTTAACGCAGGCACCCGGTTGCTTCAGTCAGATTTGAAATGGATCGGAGGTAGCGGAAGGAGCCGGAGCAACCAATGTCTCAAATTTCCCCCATCTTAAGTGCATTCAGTTGTGAACTTCACCCACTCAATGCTCTAATGAAGTTCCTTTGGCTGCTCAGCTGGAGCGGAAGACAATTAGGTTACGCAAGAGAGTTTCCTGCAGATTTGTAACTTAAGCGGGTAATTACAGCTGACTGGTGCAAGGAGATATGTGTTCATAAACAATATGAGATATGTTTATAAACAATCTAGGATCAGCGGATTCAATGAAATTTAGACTTGTTTTCAACTTTATTGCGTCCGTGTACCCAGAGAGGCAAACCTGATGTAGTATGTGAATTATTGTACTTCATCATCTGACAACAGATCTGATGAAAGGACTTCTTTTTTTTTTGCATAATGATGAGTGAGTGAGTGAGTGAGTACATGAGTGAGTGAGTGGGTTGGTGGATGAGTGTGTTTGTGTGTCTATTTGTTTGTTTGTTCTAAGATCAGAAAAGTTTTCGCAGAAAAGACAAAACGAAACTGCATCCGCGAGGTTTGCTGAGGTCACAACAACCTTGCTGCTCACCGAGAGCTAAGAACTCACATTTGTCTTGTTTTCGTCTTGAAGTCTTGTTTACACGACTCACCCTGGGTCTTTGAAATGAAATATCGTGTCAAGCTGACCTGTGCACTGTGAGCCAAAATGGCAGTATAGCCTTCCATGTGTTGAAAGTCAAGGAGCGAAGCTGTCGGACTAAGTGGCGGGGATTATGAGGGTCAACGCTAATAGAGGAATGAAAGAAAGAAAGAGTAGAAAAGTCGAGCTTGGTGAAAGAAGAGGAGAAAGAGAACGGAAAGGTTAGATATAACGTAGAGAAAGTTTGAGTGTAGGAAAATGGACGAATAGAAAGACAGAAGAATGAAAATTCAAATGGAAATAAATGAAAGAAGACAAGAAAAGAACAAAAAAGAAAGAAAGAAGAAGGAAGGAAAGAGAAGAAAGGTCTAGTCAATGTTGCTTTTGGCAGATGGTCGACCAGGCCAGGATGTACTGACAAAATATTGAATCAACCACAGAAAATCAGTCAAGTCGCCACAGGGCGCAGGTTACAATTCAAATGTGGAATTTTTTTATTTTTTTTTGTAAAGTAACAAAAAAATGAAAAATGGTATGTTGTAATTTCTGAGTATGAACACAATTGAAAAATAAACTCTAAAAGAATTAGAAATGGAAAAAAACAAAAACAAACGTTTGGTCACTGTGACTCTGCTTAGATAAAAAATAAAAATAATAAGAACTGAACTAATTAAATCAAACCTTGCTGGGTAAAAAGTCCCAAGTCAATAACTGATTATGATCCGCCCACTTTCATTTCTCTTTTAAAATATTTAATTCAATTATTCCAGTTTCTTTTTCTTTCAGTTAAATCTGATGCATGTCGCTGGTCACTGAAGGCTCGGGTTTTGTTTTTTTTTTCTTTCATTTGCAATTCTTTTTGGTGCGATTATATAGTTTATATATATGTTGTTTGTTTCTATGTGGGGCATTGTGACATACAACCTTTTTCTCTCTATTTTGCTTAGAGAGCAGGAAAAATGGACAAGGGTGAGAATGGGTGTGTGTGTGTGGGGGGGGGGGGGGATTGAGGGGGGAATCAAATCCATGTTTTCATAATCCATGAAAGAAAGTCAAAAAATCTTCATAGAATATCAAAGCTATGAATGATAACATTTATTGATCCTGGCAGTATTGCTAGAGATATATCCACATTTATTTGTTTGTGTCTCATGTCTCTGGCCAGTTCAAGCATGTCTGTATTCCCTTCCCCAAGCTTCAATTATGGGTAGTAAATTGCTTCTAAATTTTAAGGCCTTGCTGGTGCCAGAGTCAGTGTGTTACGGCCCTGAATTAAAAGCATCCAGGTCGTGGGCGTGTCTGATGGATAGGTTACTGTGACCCCGCCCACTTTTCTAAAACGAAAATCTATTTGGTCTGTTTTCTGTTCAGGGTAACACGTCAACACGTCCACTTACATGTGGCAAAAATAAAGTCACAAAAACAAACAAACAAAATGAATGTGGCAAAACTCCGCATTACAAATAGGCAATAAGAAAAGTAAACAGTAAATTCGAAACGAATGAAAATAAAAATTTCGTGTTTTTGTTTTTTTAATGATTCGCCCACCTTTTGGTATCTAGTTTGGCATTCTCGTATTTGTGTTACTACATCCGTATGATATTTAATAAACTGCGCACCGTTTTAGTTTGTGTGTTTGGCGTGTAGCTAATAATTATAAACAAATGTTAGGGTGTCGAGCATGTCCGTTACTGGAATGTTTAACCACAGCGCCCATGTCAGTCTGGCCGGGAACGGATTGCGTCTCTGGCCGGGGCCAACTATCTCCTACAGCCAGAACTGCTGGTCAATTCTCCAACCCTAAGATTTAGACAATTAAGTCTTAACTAAAAGTCACCTTAACCTGTCTGAGACGTCTTGACCCAGACTTTAAGAGATTATTGACGGGAAGAAAACTACATCAAAGTATTTATTATTTAAGCGTTCCATCAGTCTGTGGAAGTTGTAAAATAATGATTAACCTATGGGACACTGAAACCCTGTGATGATGAACAAGTCTATGGTAATGTCAGGATGAGAGTTCACCTTTTCCTGGTGGTCTTGTCATTTCACTCTAAAGTCTTGTAATTTCACTCCAAAGTCTCGTAATTTCACTCCAAGGTCTCGTCATTTCACTCCAAATTCTCGTCATTTCACTCCAAATTGTTACAATTGTTGTTGTTGTTGTTATTGCCAACCAAGTTAAGTAATTGTAACGCCAAGTTGTTAAACATTTTCTGTGATTGAAATTATCTGAGGTTTACATCAGCCGACATTTCTGTTCCGAAACAGCATTCACGAGGACGGCGATGTTTTGTTGTTTCAATTGTAGATCGACATTAATTTTGGTTCCGGGTTCGTATTAAGTTTAGGGTTAAGATTACGGTAGCACAGTATCGAAAATGTCCCCTAATTCAATGGTTCTCAAACGGAAGACATCTGGTTCCCATTGGAGGAATTTCAGATTTAGGAGGGGAAGTTGAGCCAAGGGAAGTGCTGGGGACGAACTTCAGTCAAAGGAGAATCTCCAAACTGGGGAAGAATTTACTCTGTTCACGGTGTATATAAATTATTGTACAAATCTGATCAAGTACTTGTGTACAGAACTATAACGGCGGTCACAAACTAAAAGTTCACCAAAAAACTGCCGCTTCAGCCTGGTTCCCGTTGGGGATTATTCAACAGTGGCCGCTGTAAAATTGTAAGGGTTACAACAAAAAAATGACAATTCAAAATGGGGAAGGAATTGGGGAAACTTGGGATCGCAAAGGGGAAGAATGTGGCCTGGAACTGGGAGAACAGCTGCCCTAATTGATTACAATGAAATTGGTGTTCTAAATCTCTGATTCCTCTATCTGGCCGGAATAATCGGTCGAGGTAAGAACAGACAACCGGCTTGAGTAACCGGAGCAAGCTGTTTCAAAAAAGGTAGCGGTGGTCATTGACGGTACGTCGATCGCCAATGGCTACCTCAACCCCTTTTCGCCTGATTAGTCAATCTGACTGCCGCCCATTCATTGATACAAACTGACTAGACCCTCACGCCCCCCAGGTCCATTTGACCATTCTAATGCACACTTGAATCGACAATGGACACTCCCTTAAAAAAAAAATTCTACATTTTTTACATGTTCATGTCGTTCCATTTTTCTCAGCACTAAAAAAAAAAAATGACATGGCTGAAACAGTAGAGAGAGAAAGCAATGAAGACTGTGACAAAGAAGGTTCAGAGATGACCAGTTGTTGAGCAGAGAAGTCCGTGTTTGACCAGCAGCTTTTTATATATAAAGGGATAAAAAATTTTAAAGTTGTTTTTGTTGAAGTTGATAGTCCCCGCTCAGTACAGTCGCAAGTCATGTTTCATCAGACAAAGTTTTAGCCTTCCGTCTGGATGCTGATCAGTAAGTGCCTTTAAAACACAGCAAAAAAAGTAGCCCAATTGAACTGGGTTACAGGCGAGATTCGAACCCAGCATCCCATGTACCCTGGTAAAGCGCCCTAACCACTGAGCTGTTGGTGAGAGGATGATTACTGAGGTTTCACTACTGTGCCCCGGGTCACCTAGACTTAGTCCTTCCTTTAAACTAAAATGTCAGGCCGACACCAGTCAGCGAGGCACCCCACCCTCGGCCTGTTTCCTTCCTGTTCTGCCCTGCTCTGATTACCTCCCTTAGGTTACATCTGTTGAAGCGTAAACAGGTTATTTTCCTTTGCCAATCGTGTTTATTTTGTTCTGGAGGTGAAGACACCAGGCCAGAAAAGATAAATATATACACCCCCCCCCTCCCCTGCCCTCTGCGCCACCAAATGGTGCCTTTATCCAAATGGCCTATTGATGACAACTGCAAAAAACATGACCCCCGGGGGTTTAATTTGAAAGTAATGAAAGACTTTGACAGTCTGTCTATGTTTTGACCTACATCGGTTGGCTGCGTGAGCTACTTTGCAGCTGGTGGTTGCCATGCGGGGAGTTTCCGGTACCCCGGGGCTCCGTCCTCCCGGGGGGGGGGGGGTGATGTGGTGTATACGTATGTATGTGTGCGGGGGTGGGGGTGTGCAATGGCTTAATCTTAGCCCACCACTCCTCCCCAAAAACCACAAACACAATGGGCATTCTCACAGTATTGTATGGGCTTCAGTTCAAGTATCTTTCTTGCCAAAAGTTCATCAGTTGGGGTAGACAAGCATACCCACACTTTTCTTGGTTGTATCCCTCCCCCCCCCCCCCCCCACTGCTTCCCGACACAAGAGAAAACTTGTCCCGTCCCCAGTGCCTTCCAGGAGAGAGGAAAGTAGTAATGAATGATATGAAGGTTGGGTTGAATTAGTCATTTATTTGGTTTGTTTTTTAGCGTGATGTGACTCTTGAGGGATGGATGGATGGATGGGTGGAAGGCTGGACGCATGGATGGATGGATGGATGGATGATGGATGGATGGATGGATGGATTAAAAGGTACAGGAATAAAGTAGCATATGGACGTATATAGACAAGCTGAAAAACAGCAATGATCATTTGAGCCTTCCTTCATGTATAAGTTGCACAAGAGACTATTATATTCTGTACCACCAGAACACAAACTTGTTGAACGATAGAAAAAAAAGACTTCTCCCTCAGTGCAATAACATCAGAGGATATCACTTACGTAGACAAACGGACCGCAAATCTCAGACAATAACCCGCTTTTTGTCTCAAATGTTCACGTCCATCTATCTAAACAGATAACATTTCACATCATTTTTCTCTTTGAGGAAGAAAGATTCCATCGAGATGGGGAGACAAAGATGATAATTTACTGTTATCTAAAGGAAATCCAAATATTTTTATGAAGTGATTAAAGTAGCCGGGATTGGGCCTTCTTTTCTCTTTTTCACATTACATTTCTTGCAATTCTTGGATCGGCCTTTTTTTTTTTTTTTTCTTGCAATTTCTCTGATGGCGGTGTGGATTTGGACGCTATACTTTTATAGTATTGATAAGGTTAAAGTTAGATTAGGATTAGAGATAACGATAAGTTTTCATTAGCGTGGCAACGGAAACTCACTAATATCAGTTTCAGTGAAAAATAAAAAAACAACGTCTTGTCGGTATCCAATTCAAATTTCCGGCCAAAATATCCTATAGGGAGGAGAATGACCGCGGCACCCGGCCAGAATAACAAGTCCCTGTATTGTTTATAGATGCAAATAAATGGATGAAGGGTTGGGGAACGGGGTGTTGAATGGTCTGGCACCCAACAAGATGTTTCGCCACTCGAGGGTTGGTTGAGGGCTAGAGAGGGGGAGGATTCATGTCAACATATTTCTTACAGCTCACCCTGCTGTCATTTCCCTCCCCGCCCTGGCCTGATTTTTGAACTGAGGATTTCTCGGTAGGTGGCGAAAGGGCTAACTGAAAGGAACTGCTTGTGGCGTAATGTCTGGACCACGACAAACTAATGGTTTACCGTACGCCTATGTTTATCTCAGCTTTCTTCTTCATATCAACAAGACGGCCTATATTCTCGGGGGAAATTACGGAAATGAAAAGTAAATTGCCTGGAAGCTTCCAGAAAAGAATGAGTTGAAAGAGGGAGGGGGGGGGGGGGAGGGGCACAATTGAATCGCTTCCTGTCAAAAGGTTTGGGATGGGCACCGGCTGTTGTGAAGGAAAACAGTTCGTCTTCTCCAACTGGCCAACAGGGAGAAAGGAAATTCGTCTGCCCGAGACTGGAGCCGCGAGCATCATGGGATTGATTGATGTTCTTCTGCTTTTATTATTATTATCTTTTTGAATTTGTTCTGCCCTTTCGCTCTTGCCTGGAGATGGGCAAGTATCCGCCACTACGTAGTCGAATAGTCTCGTGTTTGCCTTGGCGGAACTGAGTTAGGCAAACAGGGCCTGGAGTGCCAGCATCTCGTCCCACAGTAAGACTATAATGTTGTCAGCTATGAAACTTAACACTCAATACTAAAATCTTACTTTCTCAAGGCCCGGTTTTGATTGTAATGATATGAATTGAATTGTCTTAAAATGTGGTATGTAGATCACCATGCAGTGCTGTTTTACGTAAAATATTCGGATGAGCGCGCGCTCGACCAAGTTAAAAAGCGGCCATTGAGTGTCTAATTCTTTTTTTAATTACTTTTTTTTGTTTGTTTTTTTTTGTCTTTTTTATCACAATTGCAATAAAGACCAGCAGTTTATATGCTGATGGGAACTTCCGTATTCGATCTAACACGAAAGAAACCACAACAAAAAGAGATTTTGTATTTTATCACACTGACACCGACACACATACCCACCCACCATACACTCACACACACACACACATACCAAAGATTCATATTGATCCCTGTCAATACTGAACTGCAATTTGCCATGAACTCCGGGCACTTTTATAAACTATAAGTGAAAAAAACAAAACACATGATTTTATAAGATCCTAAAGTTGTTCCCGTTGACGGTATCGAAGATCCAGTTTGAGGAATCGAATATATGTTTTAGAATATAGGTATTCAAACATGCCCATGGTAACAAGGAGGCCACATTTCCCGCCACGATGCGCTACTCTTGGAGATGAGCACTGGGCAGTATTTACATGTTGTAGAGTCGCGGTCTCCGGGAGGGTATCACAGCAAGATGTTGTAGGCCTGCGGTGGAGAGGAAGAGACAGATGAACAACTAGACAGTAGTGAAGAAAAGAGGCGGAGATCACTGAGTTACAGACGCTTCCACCCTAGCACCAGCATTTCTTTTTTCCTTGGAAAGAGAAAAAACAGAAATTCCAGGAAGTCAGGGAAAAATCGACATGGAAGAAAAGTCACGTGGGTGCAAACATTTATTTCAAGATAAGAAGATGGAGCTCCTGTAGAATAGGTTTACCAGGGCAAAAATTTGGAAAAGTGTGACCAAAAATAATAGAATTTTGGAAACTATAAGAGGCCGGGAAAGTCGTGCTGTCCAACTTGTAGATACGGTGATCTAGGCGATTTTTTACCCTCCCCCGTGGACGCTTTTCGTGAGCAGCCTCCCCCCTCCCCCTCCCCCACACGGCGATTTGAATTGTGACTACCCACGATAAAACTTATATGTTTTAAATCTTGTAAGGTCATTTGGCATCAACTATTGGATTATTTCAGTACAATCATGATTTCTATCATAATTCAACAGCTTAATTTGCTGGGAAAAAAAACTTACATAAAAGCAAACGTTAATTGATTACAATCGTGGACAAGCGTGCGCACGCCACCTACAGACCCCCCCCCCCAACCCTCCACCCGCTTTTAAGCTTACATACTTGAGGATTGGCCACGACGTTGAATGATAATCTGAGGTTCGTAAACGGAGAGAAGAAGGGGTCGGGTCGGGTTATGTTTGCTGTACTGACATAGCTACGGAGTCCCGCAGTGGAGATGCCAAAGATTAGACAACCTCGTCATGTCTTGATTTCCGTGCTTCTGTAATTGGGGATTCCTTAATTGACTATGGTGGAAGTCATGAAATGTTGTCAGTGCCAAGATGTATATCATTCCTATCTATCTATATCTATCTATCTATCTATCTATCTATCTATCTATCTATCTATCTATCTATCTATCTATCTATCTATCTATCTATCTATCTATCTATCTATCTATTTATCTATCTATTTATCTATCTATCTATCTATCTATCTATCTATCTATCTATCTATCTATCTATCTATCTATCTATCTATCTATCTATCTATCTATCTATCCAGGATTACTTTGATGCCACACGAGAAAAGCCTGGCGTCCACTCTCTGCCCCATGGAGTAGAGTACTACGAAGCCTGTCTAAAATGGTATCTAGGCTACGACGCCACGGCTGATGACGTGTTTGATTTAGGTGTGGCTGAGGTTGGACGAATAGAGAAGAAAATCAAAGAGGTGAGTCCTGGAGTCCTGACAGTTGACTGCAGTGGCATTTTAAGAGTCCACAAAGCACAGTGGATATTGAGTGGGTATTTTTAACACTTTGCATCAAGTTTTATTTTCGTGTGTTCATAATTACTGTTGTTTTATATTATAATTTCTTTACTTTGATCCTCCAGGAATAAACCAATGAAATGATCTCCGTAAATTGGTTTAAAAATTTGAAAATGGTATTTCTTTGAAGTTATTGTGTTGAAAAGAGAGAGAGAGAGGGGGGGGGAGAGAAAGAGTGAGAGAGGGAGAAAAAAAAAGAGAGAAAGAGAGAGAGAGAGAGAGAGAGAGAGAGAGACAGAGAGAGAGATGTCTAAGAGCGTTCTTCCAAAAACTGGTTATGTCAAATTTTGCATGAGTCATGGCCCCTTTCAGATAGTCATTCAAAGTTTGTGTAGGACGTGGTGTAAGTTTACAATGAAAACTTCGGATAAAAACAAGGCACGGCAAGGTTTGATTGAACCCTTACACCACGTCTTACACTAATTTTGAATGACTATCTGAAAGGGGCCATGACTCATGCAAAATTTGACTTACCCAGTTTTGGAGTCCATGTGGATTTAGGTTTGGTGTAGAATTAACCAGTTTTTTGTTTCCGTTTCCGCAGGTGATGGCAAGTGTGGGGTTTGACGGAGATCTCAAGTCTTTCTTCAAATATATTGAGACCATTCCCAGGTTCTACAATCATACCAAGGTAGGTCTTTAACATTCATACTTTGCTGTGAGACTCCATAAAAAATTTTTTTTAAACTTGCTAGCATCACTGCTCTATAAACCTTTCTCACAACATCATTTTCTGTTGGTCCAACGAAATCAATTAAAACAGGGCATTGTCCGCAAACAAAGTCATGAATGAGCTTGCACTAACATTTTCTATAATATTATTTAGTTCTTCTCAGAAAACAGACTTGGGCTGCCAATAGAAGGAAGATTTAATGCCAGTACGTGGAAACGGGTTGAATCATCTTTAACATTACATACTCCTGTATAGCAAACAAACAAAACACACTTAATAATAATAACAAACAAACCATTTCCCCCAAAGATTGACTTACGCCTTTCAAAGTGGATAATATCTCCTTCTGATAGCAAGCAATTGAAATCCCACTAACCACATGCCTGCCCTACAAGATTAAGTAATAAAATATCATAACCCCGTGCAGCCTTAGTTCATGACCTGACCGACCCCAGCAGACACACGGCTCAATACTCTCCCCTGTCGTGATCTGGGAAAACACCTTATGAGCCAGTCTAGGTTGAATTCACGTTTTAACGTCATATTATAGAATGAAATGTGCTCCATTATTTTCTACCTAGGTTCTGATATTGTTTGACTAATAGTTTCTTTTGGTTGTCGCTGAAGGGAAGCCGAAGGAAGAATAAAGCGGAGAGCAACGCGAAATGTATTTTTTGTTTTGTTTTAGCGTCCCTGTAAAATTTTGTTTTTTAACGCACACGGCGTCTCCCTAAAGCATGGCAGTGCAGAGTATTGTCCACAGTTTAATTCTTCGTTGTATGCTACTCCATAACAGACCAATAAAATGCGGGGTTGTCGGCGCTGGCGTGTACATTAAAACTGCAATTTGACAGCAGTGGCTTCCACCATTGTGACGCAACAGAGTGTGAATAAAACTGCAATAAGAACATGCAACACAATGTAATGGTTTTTCGTGTCTCGCAACTTCCGTCATGTTATTAAACACAGACAATTTTGACAGAAATACGCCGGTACAAACGGAACATGCACATACTTCAGGGTTTAGAGAAACTTTGGAAAACATCAAAATATTTCAGAACGATAAAACTGACAATGCCAAATTCTCGGTGACACTAAATAAACATCCCATTAATGGGAAATCCTTAGACTTGCCAAAAGTGGTCAGCATTATACACGTAAACATGGCTGCAGTCAGGTGTCACAGTGCACATCTGGGAATAAGTTTTGATGTCTATGACTGTATTACAGTAGATCTACATGTTACCAGTGCCATCCACAAGATGATCTACATGTTACCAGTGCCATCCACAAGATGATCTACATGTTACCAGTGCCATCCACAAGATGATCTACATGTTACCAGTGCCATCCACAAGATGATCTACATGTTACCAGTGCCATCCACAAGATGATCTACATGTTACCAGTGCCATCCACAAGATGATCTTGCATTCTTTGCACTAACTCCGCCACCTGCTTGGTCTACCAACTTCATTCCATTTCACAATGTAATCCCCCCCCCCTTCCCGCCCCTTTTCTAAAAATCTTTCCTATGTCAGCCATATTAAAAAAGGGAAGAAAAAAATGTAGGGGGGGGGGGAGTGAAGTGAAGGGAGAATCCCTGCACAACGGGTGAAAGTTGAGCCCGAACATTTTATTCAGCGAACACACATGATTTGTTGATCACTGATGAGGATTCGTGCAGTCTGTCATTGTGTCATTGGTACAGTCTGTCACTGTGTCATTGGGACAGTCTGTCATTGTGTCATTGGGACAGTCTGTCACTGTGTCATTGGTACA
>OZ007580.1:1656189-1671189 GCA_963931925.1 Onchidella celtica | reverse complement strand
TCCATCCATCCATCCATCCATCCATCCATCCATCCATCCATCCATCCATCTATCTATCTATCTATCTATCTATCTATCTATCTATCCATCTATCCATCTATCCATCTATCTATCTATCTATCCATCTATCTATCTATCTATCTATCTATCTATCTATCTATCTACCTATCTATCTATCTATCTATCTATCTATCTACCTATCTATCTATCTATCTATCTATCTATCTATCTATCTATCTATCTATCTATCCACCTACCTACCTATCTATCTATCTATCTATCCATCCATCCATTCGTCTGTCTGTCTGTCTGTCCGTCCGTCCCTCCGCCTACCCTTTCGTTTGTTTAGCTGTTTGTAAGTCTGTTTGTAAGTCTGTTTGTAAGTCTGTTTGTAAGTCTGTTTGTAAGTCTGTTTGCCTCCTGACCATCCATCTCTATCCTTCCATCAGTCTGCCGGACCACTGAACACTGAAAGATCACAATAGTCAATCTTTCTAGTTATCTGTTTGTCTTGTGTATGTCTCTGTGTGTGCGCTGGTCATCTGGAGATAATCAAAGCTGCAAGATCCACACCAGATGAAGCCCCTGTTCCCAATTAACCTTTGAGCTCAGTTGACCTGACTTGCCAATAATGCATTCAGAGTGACGTCAATATGGGGAATCCAGCAGAGCCCTGCAGTATCTCCCTTGCCCTATCATAAAACAGCTCAAGTTAGTTGCACCGTTGCAGATGTCCGGCACTTCATCTTTGCAATGTATTCTATGAACTCCTTGAGGATATCAAGGAGGAATACACTAAGCCTGTATCAGCTGTTTATTGTTTGAAATGTATTTAAGATTTACGTATTTCAAGAATTATCTTTTAAGTAGAAACATTAGACAGCAGTAAGAAATGTTTAGAACACAATTAAATATTCACTATTAGTCAAGGAGTAGGGAAGGAAAGGGTGCTGCAGCCTCGTAAACTTTCTCTTTTATTCATACACATAATACAATCATATTTGAAACCATAATTCTAATTTTATACTTTTTTGTGTGAAAATTAATGTCAGTGAAACAGTGGGACATTCATTGTAAATCCTATCGTACTTTCATATTTAGTGACTATAAACTTTATAGACCCCAGAATAGCAGTTCTTGGGCTGATGCGAGTAAAACTCAAACTCATTAAACTAACCCTTCTCTAACTATCTCTATTTCCAGCTGTAACATTCATGAACTTCACCTCCCGACATGAACATGATTAAAATCTCCTTTGCATAAACCCACCCAATCCTGGCGCATGCGCAGTCTCTCATCAAAATCATCAACTTAAATCCTCGTGTTCAGTGCCATTGCCAGATTTAGACTTGCTGGGGCCCTTGGTGAGGCCCTGAGATATAGAAAATGTGGAAACCCTTGGTTTAGAAGTTACACTAGAAGCTCTCACGAAGGCGTGCACTGAAAGAGTACCTGACGTCACCACAAAACCACAGACAATTTTGGGAGTTTGATGTAGAAAATGTGGTGCGTGTTTCGCAGGGTTTCAAATATTATTTAAATTCACTACATAACAAAAGCATTCATAAACATTTATTTTCAAAGCAAACAAAAAGAACGTGAAATTCTGTGAAGCCCCGGCCAACTGACATCCCCTGAACTTTTGTGTGGTTCATTTATGGGTGAATCCGGCTCTGATTCTTTTACAATTCCTCGACTGTAGTTCTGGTTTGTTCAAACTCCACGTTTTGCACAACTGAGAAATTCGACCTTAAACTTTGCGGCTTTAGTATGATGATAAAGACTTAGAATAAATCGGAACTGTGAAACAGTTTGATAATTACCACAACGTATTTTAAACAAGTGTCAAAATTTGCATTTGTTATACCTTTTCTACCTACTAAAAGACCTCCAGTTTTTCAGAAAAAGGAATTAGAACAAACAAGAACTGAGGCTGCGATTTGCTGTAAGACATAAAAGTTTGGACGTCTTTTTTTTGCATAAACCACAACCGTAAACTCTCATCCACATAAAATCGCAGCTGCACGGTATGAAATATTAAAAATTCATTCTGGTCTAGAAAATTCGAGTGCTGTCGTCTACAAACACCATCTTCCAGTCCGCCACTTCCCACCCTGCACGCACCAACCCACGTCTGGGAGGGGGGGGGGGACCTGAAGCTGACGCTGTGTGATCGTAACTTATAATGCTAAACAGGAAATTATGACAAAACTGATCCATAATAATATAATAGCTTTTTTATTCACCAGAATGATCGATGTTTTTTTTTATTTAAGTGCATGTGTGTCATGAAGTGCAGTTGAGAGTTTATTTCTTATGAGAGACTGTTGGAAATTATATCAAAATTGCTCCATGTTCCAACATATTCATGCCACATTATGATCGTGTTTAGTGTATGTGTCCAGACTCGGTCGCTTCCATCTGTCCTCCGTTAACCCCGTTGCCCAAGGCGCTTAAAGCAAGACAGTTTTTGTGTTTACACCGACAGAAGAAGCTTTCACTTTGATTTGTGGCCTATAAATAACAAGGTGAATGTTTTCAAATGGACGTCAACCATCTTTTCGGAAAAAAAAATTGTTTTTGGTCTCAGAACGCACCCAGCGCCCCTATCATTGTGCATTTTGTATAATCCCCGAATGCAGCAGTTACATCTTTGTTTTGGAAATGAAAAACACATCGCTACATTAAACGTGACTATCAGAACAACATAGAAAAATGCACGCCAACTATGCAGAGGTGAAACATGAAATACGATCATTTAGTTTGTATGTGAGTGTGTTTGTGTCTAAGTGTTTATGTATGTATGTGTGTATGCTGTGATGAGACAATAGACAGACAGGCAGACAGGTATGACAGACAAACGTGTGCGCAGACGGGCTGACAAACAGACGAGCAGGCACTCGTCTGGACAAACGGATAACTGCATAACAGCAAAACAAGATGTATTATTACTTAATTTTTCTTTTGTTATGACAGTCGAGGACGTTCGTAATATTCATAACAATGGTGTGTACGTGTATGAGTATGTGTGTGTGTGTGTGTGTGTGTAAAGATGGGAGGAGGATTGTGTGTGTGCATAAGTGTGTGTGTGTGTACAATGCTTGTATAAAGATGGAAGGGAGGAGGGAGAGGGCGTGAAAGACGGAGAAAGACGGAGAAAGACGGAGAAAGAGACACAGAAAAAAGAGGGGGAAAAGAGAGAAATAGAGAGAGAGATGAAAAGACAGACACACCCAGGTTGGTTATTGCCCCGCCCCCTCCCTACCCCTCCCTCCCCCCCCCCAAACTCCCTCCAAGGGTCGCCCACCTATACATTGAACCTGTAAAGAGGATGTCTCCATTGCCCAAGCAAAAGCGGTAAATACACCATAAATATGTCAGCCATAACGCTATTGCAGTGGCGCCCATGTTGCTGTAATACATCTATGGTGGAGCCTAACAGATACCACGTGACATCATTATCATTTTTTTTTTCATGTCACAGATCTAGGATTGGTGGGGTGGGGGGGGGGGGGATCGGCGATCTTGGCAGGGTTTGGGAGATTTTATGCACTACGCCAGACAGGCGGAGAGACAGAAGCAGGCAGACAAACAGACGGGTAAAGACAGAGACAGGCAGACAGAGAGGCAGTCAGGCACGCCGATAGATAGATAGATAGATAGATAGATAGATAGATAGATAGATAGATAGATAGATAGATAGATAGATAGATGGATAGATAGATAGATAGATAGATGGATAGATAGATAGATAGATAGATAGATAGATAGATAGACAGACATAACCTGCCAACTACATTATAAAATATACTTGCTGAAGATTAGCTCTCAGTTCAATAAAACTAGCCAGACAACACAGGCGCTGCCCTATTCTTTAACTTGATGCTGTGGTTGAGCTGTAATGTCACCAACAAGACTCTAGGATCACGTACTAAAGTGACTTTTTGCTTTTTAGCAAAATTTAGAATTATTTATTCATGGAGAACAGAGCTTTTGAAACTGATGTCACCACACGAATTTCTATGTGTGGAAAGCTAGAAGTGGTATACCTTGATGTTCAATGTTCATATACTCCCTCTCCGCACCCCCACCTTTTGAAAAGATTTCTGTAGTGAAATGTGAATAACATTTGGCCAAGATTAGAATCACAAACACACAATTTGGCATGCCATTGTAAAGAATTACAGAAGAAAACGGACCATTATTTTCACGGTACAAGTTTAAAAGTTGGCACGTCACGGTAGAGCAGAGCTGAACAGTGAACAGTTGTTGTTTTCAGATCCTTGATACAATGATTTTGGCAGATTTTTCAAGATTTCTCTCTTTTTGAACGTTACGAAAGTCCGAAAGTTCCAGTGCTGTGTATTGTGTCTGAATTTTCATTAAGTTATTTTATTTTCATTTTGAGTTAATTTTTTAACTTACTTTCTTTCTTGCTCTCTCTCTCTTTCTTCGTTTTTTCTTCACTCTTTCTGTCTCTTATTATTACGTTGTTATTTTTTGTAGACTTTGAGCTTTGCATGGTAATTCTTTTTTTATTAACTTCCTTTTTTTCTTTCAGTCAATCACATTTCAACAAAATTCAGAGCATAAGCTTCCATGGGTACATTCCACTATTACCAATCGTTCTTCGGACATCTGTTTTCAGTGTAGCCTATGATTTTACATTTGCAACAAGGGATAGATCAAAGATTTTAAAAAACGAAAAAACATCGACGTCCCACACGACTTTGACAACAGAAAACAAGCTACCCTTGCCACAGAAGTAACAACATCTATTTAGTAACCTTTGCCCAGATATCTTACACGTTGCCATATTACTGGTCCTGTCATGAAACCGCTCAAGTGTCAATTCATACAACGACAAATGACCACGCTTTTCATACAACGACAAATGACCACGCTTTTCATACAACGACAAATGACCATGCTTTTCATATAACGACAAATGACCATGCTTTTGGGGGGGGGGGGGCCAAAGATTCTATGAATTCCTTGAAGGAATTTCATTTTCTGTTGACTTAGGGATACTACAGTTATTTGAAATATTTATTTATATAACTAACAATGTGTTTAGAATAACAGTTTAGCGTTACAGTTTGTGTTTTTCCTCTCTTGTGAAATAAGGTCCTTCGCACATACACGGTTTCGTGATAGGGCCAGTATGTAGTACACAACTCTTCCACGTGTAACGAAGTCCTAGTTGTAACCCATTGCTACATGCCAGAACCACAGAATATACCAGGAAGCTAACGGCCTTGTGTTGCTCCTAGATACCGTTACTACTGATCTTGGCAAAAACATTCTCTGTTCTATGTTCTCATGTCAACGCCGATGTAACAGGACACGACATCAGACGGGCGTTACATGACAACCACAAGGGTTGCCAGCCTGCTCACCTGTCGGCTTTGTAACGTTTGACATAGTTTTTGTAAGGGGTATCAATGCAGAGAAGCTTGGTTGTTTTATCTATCTAGCTACGTATCTTTCTATCTATCCCTCTGTCTGTCTATCTGTCTGTCTGTCTGTCTGTCTGTCTATCTATCTATCTATCTATCTATCTATCTATCTATCTATCTATCTGTCTGTCTGTCTGTCTGTCTGTCTGTCTGTCTATCTATCTATCTATCTATCTATCTATCTATCTATCTATCTATCTACCCATCTATCTATCTATCTATCTATCTATCTATCTATCTATCTGTCTGTCTGTCTGTCTGTCTGTCTGTCTATCTATCTATCTATCTATCTATCTATCTATCTATCTACCCATCTATCTATCTATCTATCTATCTATCTATCTATCTATCTATCTACCCATCTATCTATCTATCTATCTATCTATCTATCTATCTATCTACCCATCTATCTATCTATCTATCTATCTATCTATCTATCTATCTATCTATCTATCTATCTATCTATCTATCTGATTGCCTGTCTACCTGTCTGTCTATTCATCCATTAATCCATCCATCCTCCCGCCCGTTCATTTATCTATCTGTCTGTCTACCTGTCTATCCAACTATCTGTTCGCTTGTATTCTGACATAGCTCATTACTAACAAACCTACCTGACAACGAAAGAAGAGACCAAAATACCGATTATACAAATTTCTGAGATGACTGAGCCCCGGCCCAAGCAGCTCTTAAATCAATCGTGACTTGATTAGTAACAGATCCATACTGTCATAGTGGCTGCTCTGGCATTCCTTGGCTGTTTGTTTTTTGTTGTTTTTTTTCCCTGTGTATTTATGGCTGTTTTATTTGTTGTCCAGTTTGGAAATGGGGCATTTGTTTATCCTGATCCTTGTCTGTTTTGAAAGAAAACGTGTAAATTTGATGGTTCAGGTATCTGCTGGGATATCTTTTTTCCACGCACCTGTTCATCAACCCAGGAATTGGCTGGACTTTTCTGTATTCCTCCAATGAGATCTGGCAATCCTTGCTTAGATACATACAGACACGGGCATCTATCTATCTATCTATCTATCTATCTATTTCTGTCTGTCTGTCTATCTGTCTGTCTGTGTATCTGTCAGTTGTCTATTTATCAAACTGTTCGTTGTCTGTCCGTCGTTCCGTCTGTCTGTCTGTCTTTCTGGGCCAATTTGTATGTCAACTAAACCAGCAGCCGTTGCTCCACTAGGAACTGACCCCTGTGGTAAAATCATTCTTTTGTTTTTCTCGTCTGCAGGAGGAGATTTTACAAATGTATCATTCCATGCTGGCAGACGACATTTTGCCGCAACTGAATCAAGTGTTTTATAACGTGTCCATCACTCCTATCAGGTAAGTTCATGATGTGAGCACATTGTTGTATAATGGCTTATCTCTTAGCTATGTGGTCATGGTGGTGATCTATCTATCTATCTATCTATCTATCTATCTATCTATCTATCTATCTATCTATCTATCTATCTATCTATCTATCTGTCTGTCTATCTGTCTGTCTGTCTGTCTGTCTGTCTGTCTGTCTATCTATCTATCTATCTATCTATCGAGTCACGCCAGAAATTTTCATCCCACTGTTGTAGCTGTTGCAGACTTAAAACGAAACATAACTAAATTTATCCTGCAGTGAAAGTCCCACCACGCCCCAGTAAAACAATATTTTGATAAAAATGTCATATTTCTTTTTCGTTTCTCTGCCAAGGATTGCCCCAGTGGAGAGAGATGGTCCTTACGGGTCTTATGGACTTGGAACATTTTACGTCAATCTGAAAGAACCTGAAAAAAGGTGCGTATTTCTGTATCCTCGTCGTTTATATCACTTTTATAGGGTCTGATTAACGTAACTCAACCCGCTGAAGTCTCACACTACTTTCACTTCATGTTTTATCTTCATGTTTCTTAAGCGTTATCTGTATGGCACGTCAGCTCGATTTGGCTATTTCACTATTTGTTTTACATCCCCCAGTTATGCGATCCATACCCTTGATTTCTGACCTCATCACATACTGGTGTACGGATGTTGCAATGGTGACTATCCATCCCATAATGCCTTGATGTTCTAAACCACTGAAGTGGCAATTGGCATGGACTCGTGGGCTGCTTCATTAGAAATACAATTTTATTTGATGCTTATAATTATAATACTGCAACTTACGAGAGTTTGTAGAATATGTACATTTTTGTGTATAACAAAACTTTTTATAATTGATTCTCGTAACCGAAAAACGTTGGTACTCTCCTCACGAACTTCGTCTGTCCCCGTGGACGTTTTTCATAAAGTGGGGACAAACCCTCTTTCCCCTCCCCCCCCCCCCCTCCCTTTCTGTCCAAATGCTCTATGGATGACCGTAGTTCAAAATCAGCACTTCTGAGGAATTACGAGAAGTCTATGAGAAAGGCATGGTCATATGCGTAGATCTACTGATTTTCTTTCAGAACCTAAGGCAAAGTTTGGCTTGTACTTTCAAAACCTTTATCCAGTCTCAGGCTGAGAGCACTGGTTAAGACATTAATTAACTGCGCAAACAAAATCACAGTTAAACGTGTAAGATATACTCACTACCTTGATAAAGAAGTGGAATTTGGAAATGTACTGGTAATGGATTATTACTAATAATTATTTTAGTTGCTATAGACAACGCTGTTACTGGGATGTAGTCATTATTATCTCAAATGTATTTCAGATCTTCCGAACACTGCCCGTTTCTGTGGATACGTAATGGTATTTTTGAACATTCAATAAAATGTCACAATTACTCCCATCAACGGAGTCTGTGCATTTGTACAAATCTTAAGGAGGTATCATACTAAGTCCGGAACGCCAAAGCCAGTTGCTGCCAGCAAAATGTATACCTTAAAAATGCTGGCGTACGCTGGCTGTATCTGACCAGGCTTAGTATGGAAGGGCCTTCTGAAAATTATGGTTTGCACTTCTTGTCTGCCAGCAGCTGACTGTCCCGTTCCGGGTTTAGTATGATACACCCCTTAGACATGGCGTGGTCAGTGGGCAGTTTGTTTAGTGAACATGCTGGTTTTTTTTACATATGCAGCAAAATCTAAGGGAACAACTAAGAATGTTATATAAAACGAGGCGTAGAAAAGATAGGGCTCAGCTTTGGCAGTTGTCTTACTAGACTTACTGTGCTATACATCCACCACAAACTAGCATAATGTTTCAGGAAGTTAGGTGAAAGCTGCAAATATCGAGGTTTGTGAGTTCCCCGCATAATTTTTGTAATTCTTTTTTGTAGATATATTATGTAGATGATTAGGACTGTCAAAAAACGTGGAAATAACGTTGTTGTCTTAGTTATACAGCCACATGTTCTTGGTGCGTTGTAAACGAAACGGTGGGAGATCAACGCTGTCGTCTGAGTAAACTGTCAGTTTTTCTTCTGTCCCATTATTGTAAACGATGGGAGATCAACGCTGTCGTCTTAGTAAACTGTCAGTTTGTCTTCATTATGTCCCATTATTGTAAACGATGGGAGACCAATGCTGTCGTCTTAGTAACTGTCTAGTATTTCTTGGTTATGTCCCATTATTGAAAACGATGGGAGACCAACGCTGTTGTCTTAGTAACTGTTTGGTATTTCTTGACTACGCCCCATTATCGTGTAAAACATAGGGGATCAGGGCGGTTGTTTTAATATCTGTCTGGTATTTCTTCCTTATGTCCCATTATTATAAACAGTGGGGGATCAACGCTCTCGTCCTAGCAATAGTCCGGTATTTCTTGGTTTTGTCATATTGTAAACGATGTACCAGACAAAACAGGCCGCTTATAACATGCTTTGTGGACCTAACAAAGGCTTTCGACACCGTAAGCCGATCTGGCCTGTATGCAGTCCTTAAATCCATAGGCTGTCCACCAACATTGCTAAAACTTATTGCATCCTTCCACACTGACATGAGGGCATATGTCAACTTTGAGGGCTGCACATCCAATTCATTTGCTGTAAACAGCGGTGTGAAGCAGGGATGTGTTCTTGCTCCTACCTTATTTGGTATATATTTTGCAGCCCTACTCAAGAATGCCTTTGGTCAATGTTCAGGTGGAGTACTTATTAACACCAGAGTGGACGGCTCCATTTTTAATGTTGCCAGACTAAAAGCAAAATCTCGTACAGAGCATATTATGTTACAAGAGCTCCTCTTCGCAGATGATGCTGCAATCGTGGCCCACGATGAAACCACGCTCCAGGCGCTCATCAATAGCCTTGCCAAAGCCTGTGACAAATTCATGCTAAAGATCAGTATCTCAAAAACTGTAGTTTTGACACAAGGCTTGAGAAACCCCAACCCAATCATGCTGAATGGCTCTCCTCTGGAGCAAGTGGGAAAATTCTGCTACCTAGGCTCAACCATCAGTGGTAGCACAGACATAACAACTGAAATAAATGCCAGAATAGGAAAGGCGGCCACAGCTTTTGGCAAACTCTCAAAAAGGGTGTGGAACAATAGCAAGCTGACCATCAAAACAAAGGTACTCGTGTACCAAACTTGCGTCCTAAGCACCCTGCTGTATGGCTCAGAGACATGGACCACCTACTCCAAACATGAAAGATCCCTCAACTCTTTCCACCTGCGCTGCCTACGCAAAATTCTCAAGATCAAGTGGCAAGACAGGATCTCAAATATCGAAGTTCTGAGCCGAGCCAACATTCCATCAACTCAAGCTCTCCTAGGCAAAAAAAGACTGCGGTGGCTTGGACATCTCCACCGTATGGAAAATGATCGCATCCCCAGACAAATTCTCTACGGGGAACTTGCTACTGGCAACCGACCCAGAGGTAGGCCACATCTGCGATTCAAAGACACTTGCAAGGTCACGATGAAAGCATTCAACATCGACCCCAATGAATGGGAGAACCTTGCAAATGATCGAAGCAGATGGAGACAAAAATTGCGCAGTGGCACGCTCGCAATAGACTTCAAGGCAAAAGAAACATACCTGACAAAACGACAGAGGCGGAATGAAAACACTCGCCAAAGTGAACCCAAAAGACTGACCTGCAATCACTGCCATCGCACTCTCGGGTCAAACATTGGTAGAATAAGCCACGAGAGAAGCTGTCAGTCAAAGTGAAAGTGAATATTCTAGCTGCTAAGACCGTCTGTAAAGACGCTAAAGGCCATATATAAACGATGGGAGATCAACGCTATTGTCTTAGTAACGTGCCCTTTTTCTTGGTTATGTCCTATTATTGGGAACAATGGGAGATCAACCCTGTCGCCACAGTAAAAGTGGTGATTTTCTTTGTTATATCCCAATCGAAGCTTCCGTCTTCGTAATATTTTGGTTGTATTTTCTTGATTATGTCCCATTATTGTAAACAATGGGAGATTGACGATGAGTTTTGTACATGTATTTTTTATGTTATGTCTCATCATTGGCAACAAGGGGGGTCAGCGCTGTCGTCCTGGTAACAGTGTTCATGTTCTTGGTTATGTCCCATTATTGTAAACAATGACAGAGTGGCGTTTTTGACTTAGTGACAGTGCTGCATTTTCTTTGCTTTGTCCCATTATTGTAAACGATGGTAGAGGTGGCGAATTGCCACGTGACAGGTCAGTTACGCCTTCCTCCGTCACGAGAAACGAACAACAAAGAGAGTAGATGAACGAAATTTAAGATCATTACAAGTAGACTCGACCAAAATGCGTTGATGTTGATGTTGTTTGTTTGTTTGTGTGTTTTTTTTAAAATCGTATATAAATAATATTAAAGACTAAATTTCGTTCAAACTGGATGTATCCACGTAATGTATCATCAAGACAATATATATATAAAGTTTCGAAATTTTTGGTGACGTAATGACGTCATGTTCAGTTTCTAGCTCCATTGTGGAATGAAATTTTCGCAGTTCCATGTCACAATACCGTTATAATAACAGTTTCCCACATTGGTTTTCCATTGGGTTTTCCATTCACTGGGTGGTCTTGCTCACATCCCACCAATCAGAGGTTGCAGAGGAGCGGCTACCTTACCTAAAGATCCCCCCCCCACACACACACACGGTTGGCCATTCCGACCGGCCATGTTGACCATTCTCGGTCTCGCCCATGTGTGGGCCATTCCAATCATGCTGACCATCATTATAAAATGACCATGAGTACAGTTTGGAGTGGTAGTCGTGGGGGCCAGCAGCCTTCGGCTGAAGCCCCCGAGAAATCAGAGAATTTTCCTTTTGATTAGAGAATAAATGCCGAGCGAGTTGCTAGGCAATCTTGTGTTTGTTATGTTTTGTTCAAGAACATGAAATCCTCTCTCACATCACCAATACTGTCACTGCAGGGTTTATCACAGAGTTAGTAAATTTTTGTCCTGTTTCATGTATACATTGTTCCAGCAATTCGTGTGCGGAATTTTAAGTGGTATTTTGAGAAATATTTTTCAAAAGGAAGTGCATAGGTAGGGAAGATATTCCCTCCCTATGCACCTTGCATAGGTAGGGAAGCTATTCCCTCCCTATGTACCTTGCATAGATAGGGGAAGATAGTGTACTACGTCGTCACTAAACGTGTGGAATTATTATTGGTCTAAATTTAGTTCATTTGATTTGAATCGCGATCTTAGAATTAGTTGTCGGCAAGCCAGTGGCGGCAGGAGCGAATCGCGATTCGGATCAGTCAACGACGGTGTTATAATTATGAATCAAAATCATTCGAATCAGTCGGCGAGTCAGCAAAGACAAGTGACAGACGAACGGCCTAGACCGAGCTCAAAGCAAATTCGTAGTGTCAAAGGCTCGTTGCTCCATCGCCCATACCGAGCGGAGAAGCTCAAGACGGAAGCGGACCTCGTGGTGCGGCAGCATGGACATAACCAAGCGCTTACTGAACTTGTGTGTGTGTGTGTGGGGGGGGGGGTATCAGTCGATTTCTTTATTCACCAACATTGAAAAACAAACTACAAATAAATCTGCGCGGACAATAATGCACTGGCAAGAAGCAAATTAGCTTGAAATAGTTTCAAAATTTTTGTTTCTCCCCTCTCGTGCAATTTGTGGAGAATGACCTGAAATGTGGAAGGGTTCGATCGCCGAACTACTGCGTAGTCGAAGTTTCATCACTCCAGCCAGCAACCCTAAGGTAATTCTCTGTATAGGATGTTTGCGCAAAGCAATGGTATCGTTACTCGTAGATCCGCTGTTTACAGCATTGACCGACGTCTGTTTGATGTAGGGACCCCACCCCTACGGTAATCCTACGTACTCTACGGGGATATCTTGCACAAATACGTCGGATTGACGCAGGGGTGCTGGCTGGGAAATTCCCTGGAATGTTTGACCTACAAGTGCCTCAACAAATTAAATGCCGATGTATTCTTCGTGTAGGTGTGCTTTACTGTATGTTTTCCTAAGTAGGCAGGAAACAGTTAGTTCCCCTTGCTCTTCTCCCAATAGATCCACTCTGGACTTTTCATAGGTGCCATGCTCAATTACAATAATACATGTAATAACATTCTGGCTCCATGGGCTTAAAATTAAAGCCTGTCAAATTCACTGTTCCCTCATACATGAACGTAAATTGAAGAAGCATAAGAACAACAGAAAATCTTTCTTTTTACAGCTTTTTCTTTTTGCCATATTTTGACAGAGGTAATTAGGTTTGATGTCGCCAATGGGTCGTCATGGGGATAAGCACTGCTTACCGCCGGATGATGAGTGTGATACATGACCATTATAGCTATCGCAAACAGAGCAGGCAAAATACAGAAAGAAAGGACTTTCTTCCCTGCCTAACTAAAGTAGGCCTATTACACAAGAAATATCTTCCCGACCTAAAAAATATGCAGAGACAAAAATATTTTCCTTGCCTGAGTTAAGTGACTAGTCAAGAAATATTTATCTTCTCTGCATGCACAAAGGGATTGCATAGGCAGGGGATATCTTCCCTACCTATGCAAGGTGAATAGGTAGGGGGTGTCTTCCCTACCTATGCAAAGTGTATAGGTGGGGGATATCTTCCCTATCTATGCACTTCCTTTTCAAAAAGCGAATAGTCCCAGGGGCGTAACTGCTGGGCGCCAGATTTGGTGGGCTGGGGGTTGAGTCCCAGTTTTATGATCAAGAATGTGCAAGTATGCAATTATTGAAGAACAAAGATTCCGTAACCGCCTCTATTATGTTTACATGTATTGTGTTTAATGTGCCCATGACGCCTTCCATCCTGGTTACGCCTCTGAATATTTCATAATGCCGGCATCACCTTGTCTCACTGAATTGATCTCGTTTCCAGGTCCACCTTCTCCATGATGCCACTCACTCTACACGAGGCTTATCCAGGTCATCACTACCAAGACCTGTACTCACAACACTATGACATCCCTCTGTACCGTGCCCAGCCAATGAATGGCCGGCTCTACAGCGTACCCTTCCACTTCCCAGTCTACAGCGCCTATGCAGAGGGCTGGGCCCTGTACGCCGAGTATCTAGGGCATGAACTGGGCTTCTACGAGGATCCATATGAGCTGTGAGTGGAGTGCAGATATCTTCAAGGGCCTGTACTTTTAGCAATATTCTCGGCCCCTTTTTAAATCATCTAGTCAGCTTGTTACTGCTGCTGTATCATTGATTGTGTCCACTCTCTCCCGAACCTTTAGTGAAAGTTCGTAAAGCCGCTAACCCCTCATTAACTATACGGCTCACCAGTATAAGTCTACATGGGGTCTACATATTGAACAAACCATAAATGGATGTTTGTATTATAGTGATACGAAGTGAGCCACGGAAACAGTGATCACAGCGCAGTTCCGGGAATCCACAGAACTCAATAAGTCATTTTCTACTTGTGGTGGAGAGTTTCAGACTCATTGATAATGGCCTGGTTTTATGGTGACAGTATTTTGTTTTTTGTTATTATTTTTCACTCTGATCACCACATTTATATAATATCATGCCTTTTCATTCCAGATTTGGGTACTACATTTCTGAAATCTTCCGAGCTTGCAGACTTGTTGTGGACACGGGAATCCACGCTTATGGGTAAACATTCCAGTCTAGGCCTAGCTCCTCTCTCACTCGTAGTTTGTCTGTTCTGGTTCTGATCTTTCTCTTTTTTAATTTTATCTATTTATTTTTGTTCATTCATTTATTTATTTTATTATTACGTGTGTATTTGTTTCACCCTCTCCTGCCTTCACTCTTTCCGTTATCGATTCTCTCTCTCTTGACCAAAGAATAAAATCATAATGAACCTTATCTCTCATTCTCTTCATCATAAGTTCATGTGTTTTACGCTTTCCGTCCGGGGTAGGCCTGTGTCAGTGCCAACTCTTTTAGTTTTACGTGTGTATTAATTGTAGGCCTATTGTCCGTGGTCCATTTTCTTCTCTCTCTGCAGTGTGTGACGTATGCAGACATCCTGCACGACTGATTAGTCTAAGGGGAATAACCCAACAATTATTATGTCTCTATATATTTTATCTAGTTTTATCCCTTGACTGCCAATCCGCGCAATGCACCAGTTCGCCTGTAGTACTTCATGATAACTGATTTGTTGGTTCGTAACTCTACTGCGGATTGAGAGTTACAAGTCACAG